>JALDNG010000099.1:600000-857500 GCA_024349245.1 Neodontobutis hainanensis
GGTCTGGGAGTGAGTGTCAAGCTCCTGCCTGGATCACTGCTGAATAGCTGCCTGAGTTTTAAGCGAGTTTGGAGTAGAAGTGCTGCTGGAAGACTGCATGTGGAAACATGTTGTGAGCCTGGTCTTGTAGGAGGAAGAAGAGGAGGAGGAGGAGGAGGAGGATGGGAGCTATTACCAGAGCCAGCAGCTGAGAAAGGGCCAGGGCTCGGCACATCAATCAGCATTACTCCACTGCCACTGGGAGAGTGTGTGTCCGAGTGTGTGTTTGTGGGAGAGAACATGTAAAAGAGCCCCCCCCAGTGGCTACACATTGTATAACACATTCCTGTAACTATGCACTCTGCTCCGAATGATAATCGTTTCTTGTTAAAAGCTCTCATAATATTAGGAACAAGTCTGGGAATTACACTTAAAATAATAAATGGACCAGAAGAGCACACTTGATTACACTGCAACAGCAAAGAACGATATAAGTAATTCATACCAGTGTGTCGCAGACTGAACAAATGTACGGTATACTGTACATTAATTATAAAAGTGGGTTAGAATTAGTGGTTAACTTTCTGTCTGTTTTTGCAGTAAGAATTGCACTTCAGTCAGAAACGTCCAGTGGGGGTTGTATGCCCAATATTTTGTCATTACAACCTTATAATTACAATGTGAAAAATAATTTTGAAACGGCACTTCTCGGGCAGCTGTACACACGTGTGTCCTCGAGTTACTATGGTTACGGCCCAAGGACACTGCAGCGGCAGATTCAACATGGTTTTAGCTTAGCTTGATAAATTAGTTAGCTAGAAAACTAGACCAGAAACTACTTAGCTTAGTTAGTTAGTTAAAAATATCTTAAAACCGTGTTTGACCTTCAATTCCAATACATTACAGACATTCACTGACGTTATGGATGTAAAGGGAGAGTTTATTTATTTTATCAGGAAAAATACAGCTCCTAAGCTCCGTGTCAAAGCTATTTGACACCACTTTATACTGCCGTCTGGGCTGCTGGACTGGACCATTATCATGCCAGGATTAAAAATAATCTAGAATTCTAATAATGTAGTGAGTTGTTTATTTCTCTGTTAATTTCTTTATTCTGTCATAAGTTATTTACTCTGTCTCGCATATTTGACCTAATTTAAACTCACAAACAAAGTGAGTAATTACCTCACGCCTTTTGCGTTCATTTGAACCTAACTTATGTTACTTTGGGTGAATTAAAATCTGAAAAGATGTGAAAGACAGTTTGTTGATGAGTGACAAATATATAAGTCTGAAATGTCCACACATAACTCTCAAGAAGTCAGTTTCTGTGGGAATGCTAAATGCTGAACAGGAATAATTATAAGCATTTATATTCAAATGTTTCCATATACCTTGAAAACATTGGAAATACATTCTTGTATTCTATGTTTTAAGATGAACCTGGAGCAATTGAATGGTAAACCTTTTAGTAAAAAAAATGCTCATTGTCTTTTTCCTTGTGCCTACCATTTTAACATTGGGTTTGCTTGAATTGATACTTTTGTATATGACATGTTCTTACACATTTATGGAGGAGTTAAAGGCATAATATGAAGGATTTTAGGCTAATGTTAATAAACAAACCTGATCCCCAGCCTTATCTTTTCTGTTAAATCCATTTATATTTTGGCTTTGAATAAAAATCTAGCCTCTTTTTTGATTTTCTAGCATTTTCCTTTCTGTGAGCTGTGTTGGTGAAAGCTGTAAACAAAAGGTAAAAAAGACAGGATTACGGATTACCAACATTTGTCTATCTCTGCTTTGTTCAAGAGGTTGTAGGTGTGAAATAAATGGGACTTTACTTGTAGGAGAATAAGTATTTTTAAACACATTTCCTTTTATTAAAATTTTCAGGACCCCTCATGGTGAGAAAAGTTAACTAAGCGGTTTTAGTTAAGAAAGCCTGATCTATAGCAACAATAATAACTATTTGTCCTTTCATGAGGTGCTTTAAAGCTGAACATTACCAGAAAAAAAAACTGAAAAAAATAAATAAGGTAAACCTGGAAAATCAGTGGGATGCACTCACCTCTACAGAGGCGGATCAATGTGGAGGGCCAGGGGGCAATAACTCCAAATAGGGCCCCATTAAAACTTGGACTTCTGCAACCAAATGCATAAAATAACATTTAAAGTATAAGTTTAAAAACAAAGTGGCCTATAGTTTCAGGTTCTATAATTATGACAATTCTTTCTAGTAAAAGAGTTCTACATCAATATAGTTTCAGCAGCAGCAACAGTGACCTCAGCAAACCTTTCATCTTTTACCTGCACTTTATTGGTGAACAGGTCTTGTTTTATGTACAGTATTGTTCAAAATAATAGCAGTAAATATTAGATTAGTGATTAGTTTAGTGATTCACGGGACTGCTAAATCCATGAAACAAAAACGTTTGTACAAAATAGTTATTAGTTTGTAAATTCAACGACAGACACTGCTGATTTTTTTTGAACACACCCCTTTCAACTAGTTGCCCAATTGCACAGCCTTACGAGCGTGCATATCATGAATTCTGGGTCTTGTTTGTTTTCTGAGAATCTATTGCACCTACTGCTAACTTGTTTGCCATTTAGCAATAAAAAAATATACTAAAAACCTGGTTAGTAACATTGTACTACTATTATTTTGAACACTACTGTATGTGTGCCTCTAATTTGAGCCCCTGCCCCTCCGTAGCTCTCTGCATGGCCCTGATTTCAGTTAAACAAAAGATTAATAAAAACAACAGCTTATTTCATTAATTTATTTCTGGAGCACATTTAAAAATAACTTCAGATGACCAGTGCTGTACGAGCCAAGCAATGAAATAAGAATGAAAACACACTTGATAAAAGACCAGGTAAACTAAATAAAAATGAAAGTAGGGATGGAGTTAAAGTTGTGGTAATTCTTTAATGGATGTATATTTTTTAAAAGTTCATAGGCCACAGTTTGGTCGTGTGATTCACCAGATGAGATACATTCATCTGATGATACACCAGAAGACAAAAAGAAAGCTGCACCAGATGAGATGCAGCTTTCTTTTTGTCTTCTGGTGTATCATCATTGTCTTTCCCCTTTTAATATAAGTTAACTTTCAGGATCCCTGTCTTTTTACTGTTTTCTCCTGTTTGTCTCGCTCTTGCATGTGTGTTTGTCTGTTTTGGAGCTGGGTGGCGTCTGTGCAGAGTTCCTAGAGTCTTACTCCAACACACCTGCTGCTCACCTGCCGCAGAATAAGAAGCCTCTTCAGTCCTCCATTCGTTGCCAGATCATAGTTACCTTTTGTGGTAAAGTGCATGGCTCTGATTTCCTGTGGTTTGGATACTCTTGTTTTTGGAAACGTACCTACGTTTTTCTCTGCACAGAACATGTCCAGTCTCCTACCTGGCCGCCTCCTCTACTTCACCGTCCGCCATCCTCTGGATCTCCACCTCCTGCTGTCATGTCCCAACCTCGTGTCTGTTGTATGTTTTGTAGTTAACTTCCTGTGTCTTATTGTGAAGTGTCTCACCCCTGCCTGTATGTCAGATTGACTTCCTGCCCTTGTGCCTTTCCCTCCTTTGTGATTGCCTGCTCCGCCCTAATGTGTTCCACCTGTGTCTCATTGTGTTCCCTTTATAATCTGTGTGTTTTCCCCTGTCCTGGGCTGGATTGTATTCTCAAGTTGAATCCCCAAGTTTGTTGTTTCCTTGTGTGTGCTTGAATTAAACCTTTTTAACCATCTCCCTCGTGTGGGTCTGCAAAGTGAGTCTTTTTGCCATTCCTGAAAAGGTGTGTTCGTGACACCTGCTCCTGTCCTTTAATAAACCTTTTGAACTGCCATTTAATTCCACCCGTCTCACGTTCAATACAACATTCACCAGCAAGTAATTTTTTTTGCTGTTGTAGTATAGGTCTGCGGCCCAGTGGTTGTGAACCACTTGCGTTGTCTTTTATAGGTTGACTGTATTTGTTTGTGTATAAACAGTCACCGTTTGTTACTGTGAAATTGACAGGAATTTCAAGTGCACTTTTTTACCCTTCTTAAAATGAATTTCCACTGCCTAAATGCTATGCTCATTATGAAGGTTACAATAATGTCAGAACCAGCGCCCCGTTTTAATTTCTGTGGCTGAACGTGAAATGAGTCGGAAACAGAAGCACTGCTCTTTCATTATTTAGTTTATGTTTAAGTGCAACATGGAAGCAATTTAGGTTAATGATGAAGAGGCTGGAGTGAAATGGTTTGGCAAATTCATGACTCATCTTTTGTTCGGCGATTGACAAGAGCATTAGGAAGTGAAGCCCCAGTGAGTATGTCGTGGTGCTCTGTCCGTCTTGTACCACGCTCCTTTAGGCTTCATTGTGTCTCTCTCGTCCGATGTTGAGGCTAATTACAGTCGTGCTAAGCCTCACTGAGTCAACGGTCACATTTGTACTCTCGGAGCAGAAACATTAGCATCGTTGCTCTTTTATGTTCACATTAGGGACATCACACATTAGCTACACTATCTACTGGCAGGGCTCAAAGGGACAGTCTGGTTTTTAAATGGGATTGTATGTGGAGTTTGTGAATGGTTAGCGCAATAGCTGCATGATTATCGTTGTATAGTAATGGAGTATCAAAGGGTCTAAATAACAGTATAATCCAAAAAACTCACTATAGAGCCTAATATTTGACATGCAAACAAAAAAGAAGATATCAAACACTTTTACAACCCCAGAGCATTGGACAATAAAAAAGAGTGGACCACTAAATAGTGACTTCCAATTTTTTTTGTTATATATTATGAGAATTTAAAAGTTATCTCAAAGAATTTTCTCCCAGATGCCAAATAAAGCCAGGCTTCCCAGTTTTTCAGCCTGTGGTTGTCATTGATATAAACCCTTCTAGTAACAATGTACACTTTCTCTTTTTTGTGGTTTCTCCTTCATTGTGTTGTTATTCTGACATCCCTTTGAGAAAAAAAAAGTATTATTAACCTATTAGGTGAGACTTCTCACTCAAATACGATTACAGTACAGGTGTCATGTGATTTAAAGGACATAGCGAGCAGGATATTTACATTGGTTTAGAGTTTAATACACCATTTCCAAAAGTGATTAGCTAGCATAGTTTGGAGGGTGGCAATTTGGAACATTTAGTAAAAAATAAGTTTCCTAAGCTATCTTCTGGAAAGCAAACGCTGTGCTCGGAGCTGTGGCATGTGGCTCAGGCTGCTTACCATTCTATGAATATTTACTGAGTGACCCGCTGGGACGATCATGGCACCTGTCCTTTTAAACATTAGTACCTCCTCTGACCAGCAAGTTGAGGACAGACAAGACTGGGCCTGGGGCAGCTCAGAGTGGGGCAGAAGGGCCTGCTTTTCCTGGATCACAGTGGATAGGCTGTAGAGAAGGAGTTTTGTGCATCGGCCGCACCTAACAGCTCTGGTGACAGTGGATGGGGCACATTCACCTATACTTGTCTAAACTACTGCAGACCTGAATGACAGGGACAAGTTGCCCAAAGAGAAGCTGGTAGGAGAGCATCAGTGGGTCAAAAAAAAATATGTATAGACTCAAGCATCTTCTTTTTAACAGAATTGTAATAAAGGCTGTAGTTCTTTATTTAAGAAGAAACAAACCAATCCCTTTGGACCTACTGGTCTTTAACACTAAAAAAACTAAAACACCAATAATACATCAAAGCATGGGCGCAGATCGCACTGGGGATGCTGTTCTGTTGTTAATGAACACACAGCAACGCTGCTGTCATCGCCGTTTGATGTCCTCTCTGTGTGCTACTACCGGCTACGACTCGTGATCCCAGGGTCCTACAGGCCCCACTGCATCAGTGACATATTATAATATACAATATATTTATAATATAATATACACTTTATATACAATAAATATCCTTCTAGAGATCATGTAAAAATGCTGAAGAATCCACTGTGTAACACCACTCTTTAAAATAACATGGTTGCTTGCTTTAGGGGCATCAGCATTATACACAGACACCCTGTCAATAATGAACAATTTATTATTACAGTGATTAGATAAATTAAGTATAGATTCAAGATGTTAACAAGACACCCAGCAATAAATGAAAAATTAACAGACCAGTGATAATTATTGGACAAACAGCGTTAAGGAGAAATATTCTATATATGTATTCAGCACTCCAAATTGTACCTCATACAATCCCACTAAAAAACCTGAACTGCCTTTAGAAAAGTGGAAGAAGGCACACAACAACCCTGCAAAAAGTTTCCCAAATGTTCATTATACCTCCTGAATTATGCATTCATTGAACGTGGTGAAAGTGGAGAAGTGAGGAAACAATCATTCTCCTGTGATTAGTTTTCTGTTACCCATCCCCTCGTGCATACAAAAGCCTAAATGTCTGTGCTTTGTATCTCCGAGGTAGTGTAAATGAAAGACCCGTTTGTTGTTAGCTTTGTCTTTGGAGAGCATCAGTGTTGCACTGGGTCGTAGTTGGAGGCCAAACTGGAGGGGGATGAAAGGGAGAACCGGAGCGTTGTTTCCTGTGACGAATGATGGTTAGATAGAAGCGGGCCCTGGAGGTAAACAAACAAGTCTGATGTTCCACCGAGAAGGGATTGGAGCGTCTGGATGGGTTATCTGTGACGAGAGACAGCGCTGTTGCTACAAGACCAGAGCCATGAGATACAAGGGGGGCAGGTGGACCGAAGCTAGAGGGTTAGAATGGGTCTCAAATCATGTCTAAATGTATAAGGCTAGATAATGATTTTGCCATTTTTACCAATATAATGAACTATTATAAACATATCATGAATGTTTTATTATGCAGAAATGGCTAATTAATTTTATTTTATTTTTTCATGCTGCTGTCTGTTGGGGCAGGAGTTAAAGTCTCAGAAAAAAAGATTCCAGAGGCCTTGAAAAACTAATATAGTTCAACTATAGGAAATAGTTTGGAGACTCTAGTTGAAAAAGTAGAGCAACAGATACACAACAGGACGGATGCTATACTGAACAACATGGACCATCCCCTGCAATCAGCTTATGAACAACAGAGAGCTGCCAGTGGGCATCTGAGATCAGTGAGCTGCAGGACAGTACGCCACAAGAAGTCCTTCTTCCCGACTGCCATAAGACTCTACAATCAATCAGTCTGTGAAAGATGAAGTCTGAATGAACTTATTATGAAGTTGAATTGAACTGAACTGAAAAAAAAAGATGCAGAGTGACCCAAAACACCTTATGTGATTTGTGGAAAGGCCTACATAATGCAATTCATCAAGTCAAAAACTTTTTGAAGTATGCACAAATGATCTATTGTAAAACCATGGCAGCCATGACTTATTCAGGATCCTGGTCTAATAATACATCTATGATGGAGACATATTTTATTCCACGTTCAAACCACTTGGCCTCCCTGGCCAATATCAGGACATTACTGTCCTCATAGGAGTAACCACTCTCGTTGAGATGGAGGTATACTGCAGACAAGAGACTTGCAGCAGGACCCAAATCATGGGCTTGAGTCACAAACATAGTTCAGGCTTTATTTAAAAATTTACATTTTAAAACAGACCCGACGGGCGGGGAAATCTAGGTTATGATATATTTATGTATACCTGAGATAAATGAAACAAATAAGAATGAAGTCTTAGTGAGTCTTAGATTGGAGGTGATATTGAGCTATTGGTTGTGTAAAATGCATGCGACCATTGCTGATCATAGAGCTGGATTTAACAAAAGTGACATTTTTCTGTCATTGGCTTTTTTGGGTTTATCTTGTGTCTTCTAAGTTAACAAACATCATATGTAAAATACTCATGTCCCACCATTGATTTCCATATATGTTCCCATATATGATTTCTAGAGGGTCTCTCAGAATGGGCGTGACTAAGCCTCTCTTTAACTGTAGCTACTGAGCACATATTATTATGATGAAGCAATATGCTGTCGTTAAATGGCACCTTTCACGTCTGTCCCTCCTGGATAAAAACTCATCTATCACATGCCGTTGGTGGAGCGCAGTGCTTTTAAATGGAGTGACACGGGTTGATTTGATTAGCCGTGACTGGCACCAGCCCAGGCAAGCACACACTAATAATTTATTTCCCGTTTTTGAGCGCTCTCTCATCTACATGTACTTTACCTCATGAGATACAATACAATTAATGGTGCTTGTAAATTTGTATGTGAAGAGCGGTAGTTCATACAGCAGAGCTGTAATCATGATTGACCGTAACAATGGTCTTGACCACTTTTGCACACTTTAACACTATATATCCATATTTCATACAGAACTGCTGAGACTATAACACTCACTGACAACATTTCTTTAAATTATTACTCATTTGATTTTTTTTTAGTTTGTTGAAATTGTGTTTTCTGTTCAGGGCCCTATTTATCTTCCTCACACTTGGAACAGCAACACAGCAAATATAAATCTCTTGTAATAAATGACTGAGGTAAATAGTGAAAACTAACCAGCAGATGTTGCATTTTACACTTTTGAAATCTATAATTCACTCTTAAAATGAGAAGATCCTGGAAGGGAATTTGTGAAATCAATCTCATCAGGCTGTTGCAGGCGTGCAGTGTCTCAGAGGAGCGGCAAAAGACGCAGAAAGCAAACAGCACACTTAAGGCCAACTGTTTCCAATTATTCGTCCGGCTGTGCTCATGTGAAGAGCACAATGAAGAGTCAGACGGCGGCGAGCGTCAGCAGCTCTGTCTTAGAAAACTAATTCCTTCTTACATGCTAATAACTCTGCTCAATGAGTGTTCCAAATCGTGTTCCATAAAGACAACACCTTCAGAGTTAGCTCATTGCCTTCCAAATGCTGTCATCTTTTCAAACAGAACGACAGATGCTATGATAGACTTTCCATTGCACATTAGAAAAGAGGAAATTTGAAGCTATTTACTGTCACATAAGCTAATACAACGTGAGCTTTAATTGGTAAACATATGAGATGGAGTTCTGTTACCAGCTTATTGCAAATAGTATTGAAAAATGCATGTCCATGTTGTTTGTAAATAGTAATTGTTACGGGACTGTAGTGCAATGGAGGGATAGGCCTCGTTTCCACTGGAGCGATACAGTGCAGTTTGGGACAGTTCTGGCGGTTTCCATTAACAAAAGAAGAAGTGGCCTCGGCTTTGGAAGGAATTTAGTTAAACACTCAGGTCAACTGATTGGACGATAGTTAATCCTCACTCAAGCAAAAACAAGAAGCAGAAGGAAAAAAATTAATCCTCTACTTCAGAGGATACCCGTGCCAAACCATACCGTACAGTACCCACAGTGGAAACAAGGCTTTTAACACAAAGTGGTGGGACCAGGGACTAACTGCAAACTCAGTATACAAAGTTTATTGAAGCTTGTGTTTTTATGTTGGAGTAAGTTTGGTTGCCCTTTCTGGAGTTCTATGACTATCTACTTATTATTAACCAAGAATTTGCACTTAATACATAAAAACACATAAAAAAATCTTGTCTCTAAAAGTTTTAAAAAGTTTCTCGAGGAATTTAAAAGGTGTCACCAGACTTCAAAATATTTTTTCTTATGTGTTTCGGCTCATTTCCTGAATAAGGTGTGTTTCTCAAAACATTCAGCACAATTCTCTGAAGAGTCGGTGGAGCTCACAACAGTTTAGTGTTTCTTGTTGTTTTAGACAAATGTCTTTGTTTTTGGGCATGTTTTTATTTTTATTTTTAAGTCTCCACAAATCTGTACAAAATTCACTTGCGTATGTTTTACACAATAGGATACTTACTGTATAGTCTTCAAAAACATATACCCATGGTTGCACCATTTGAGCCTAAGTAGCAAAAAGCTTCATTCAATTTTCAAAACTTTTCACATAAATACATTTTGATATAGACTTACACCCCCTGGAGGTGGAGTAAACACGAGGCATGGGATTCAATTTCTTTGAAAAACATTTTGCAGTGAATAGACAAAAAGAAAGTGTGTTGTTTTGTTCATTTTTTTCTTGGACATGTGTGTGTTTAAAACCTCAAAAATGTTGTATGTGGCCTAGTGTAAAAGTAACATTGGCTTTACAAATTAAACTTTACTGTTTTCCATATTGCTTTTTCACCTAAACAAAAAACATGTCTTTCCAATTTGCTCATTTTAGTGGCTCTGACAACAAAAATAGCTTTTAAAACATAAACTGAAGTGTTTTGGTTACCTTTCGCAAAAAGGATGAACCACTGAACTGTTGAAGAAAAGGTTTAAGTAAAAGCACATGGACTCAGTTTTCAAGGTGAAAGCGTTTTGTCTCTAATTCCAAGAGACCTTATTAATTCTGAGATCAACTGGTAAGAGCTGTGCTTTATCTCTAGAGGGAGGAGTTTATCCTGAAACCAAACCTGATGGACAAGGCTGTTCTGTTCTCACGGTTGTGTCACGACTGGAGCAGTGTCACGAACGACTCTCCTGAACCTAAATGACTCCAACATCAGGAGTCACACTTCCCTTTCATGGCCAACGACGGTGAGACCAGAACAACCTGGTCCATCAGGTTTGGTTTCAGGATAAACCCCTCCCTCTAGAGATATAAGCTCAGCTCTCTTACAGTTGATCTCAGAATTGATAAAGACTGGAATTAGAGACAAAACGCTTTCACCTTGAGTTCAGATGCTTTTATTTAAACCTTTTTTTTTCAAGATATCCTGGATGACAGAACCTGCACAGACATACTGAACTGTTGTAATTAAATAATTTGAGAAATGCCGAATTTTTGCCAAAGCAATTGAGAGAAACTGCAATTGACTCCAGACATTAATAAAAGTACATTATGGATAATTAACCTAATATAACAATTCTAAAAAGGAAGATAAATTTTCTTAAGGGAGCCAAATTGTTTCTCCACATCAATCCGAAAAGGCTTATAAAACCAGAAAACATAAAGCAGGATTCTGAAGCCCTATCTAAGCAACATAATAGAGTTATAAAACCATTTCCAAACAATTCAGACTTCACAGCTTCACAGTGCGACAAGTGGATAGCATTTAGAACGGCTGCAATTTTCGGAGCTTGCAAGGCTTCGGAGCAAATTCAACTCAAGGTCAGACTGTAAGCGGTAGCTTTTTTTCCCACTGACACATTTGACAATGCCATATTTGGCCACACAGTTCATTGATCTAGCAATACACAGACTCTCAAGTTAGCATTTAACTGTTCTAATACATTTCAGACTTTAGAAGATCTTTAAAGCATTGTTTCAAATTCATTGCTTCCGTGCACTAACAGTCAGTTCACTTTGTAGTTGTTTGGACAATTTCCTCTTCAAGTCTAGATCCATCCACCGCATTAACATAAACCATTCATGTTGAATACAAAGCTTACTGTACAAGCCAAAAACAACATCTTCTAGAAATAGGAATCAAAGAGCTCAGTGACCTTTTTGTAACCGTCTGTACTTCCTGTCCTGCTGTCGGGAGTCTCTGATGTGCCGGGCCCTTTTCCTCTCAGTGAAAGATGTGTCAAGGAGAAAGAACATGTCAGATATCGCTGACTCAGAGGCTGGGAAATGACCCGCGTCAGCTCTCAGAGTTGTTCTCACTTAGCATACACGTATCTGACACAGGGACGACGCTCGGGGAGACGTTGGATCAGTCTCATTCTTTCAGACGCCCACGGGAGAGCTGCGCAAATGTGCATCGAGTCGGAAGAGATGTTCAATCCCCCGTGAAAACACTGGCTTTAAAATAGTATTACCGCAGGCACAGGCTGGTTTAAGATGGGTTTGAAGACTGGCTGGTGGCTGGGAGTGATAATGAAAAAAAGGACCACCGCAGAGACCAGGGGGAAGGCTTAGTCCCGTGGTGCCGAGCTGTATTTTGGACTCTTTGAAGCCTCTCACAACAAGCTCCAAAATATTTCAAAAGACCTGACAAATAAACATGCCTTTCAACCATAAACCTTTCAATTTAGTTACATGAAGACATGCCATGGTTGAGAATAGCTCCTGATGCTGCAAAAAGGCTCAATGTCAAAAGCAAAAAAGATGGTTCCAGTAGTCACTTGCCTGGGGTCTGAAATATCTGAAAACAGGATGGTGCTAGAAAACAACTCAAAATGCATTCTATGGCCATGAAGCTAGGTCTTTTGCACTCTGAAGAGATTGTTGGCATGGCCAGTGACAACAACGAGATCTTACTATGAGGAGCAGAATTTAATCTGTGGCTAGACATGGTTTAATCAGCTTAGCATCCAACCTTATTTGAAGAGAAAATATGAATAAAATTGTCAAAAACAATTTGCATCCTGCATTTTTTTGCATTGGTTCTAAAGGACAATTTCTAGAGTACTTTCTTGGCTTTGTTTGTTACATGAAGAGAACAACACTCATTTGTGAAAACGTTTGTGTTTCTGTTTTAGTTGTCAGCTTTGCTAGAGTCAGGTGTGTCTATCACTAACTCATCCCACTCAACTTTCCTTCTCTTTTCACTAAATGTAAAGCATTTTGGGAACCACAGCCGAGAGGGGACCAAACTGATACTATAAGGCACACTTTGAAATACTTCATATCAATTTTGACAATAGAAACACTCCCAAAAGCATGCCATACCAACCCAACCATACCACTCACCCACAGCCACGCTTCAAGGAGCATTCCCCACCTGCTGTACATCTTCTGATGTACAGTATCGCGGTTCACTTGGGATGAAGAGGGTTCCATTAGAAAGCAGTTGGTAGGCAAGATATATGGGAGCTGGCCAATCAGAACAGTTTAATCATGCTGTCACTGATGCAAGAATTACTTAACTATGATAACCTTCTAGTAAATGACCTTGAAGGATAATACAGTGATGTTTTTATTCAACCACAAAGTCCAGCAAAGCAATCGAGATGGCCCGGCGTGTGTTGTACGGTTAGAACCACAAAGCCAAAACAACATCTGGAGCGACCTGCGGAGATGTGCATAATCAAAACAAGGCAGACTTGTCGGAGCGATAAGAAGCACACACACACACACACACACACACACAATGCCATCCTGATACTACTGAGGTGAGAAAAGGCTCAAAAGCAGAGGCTGACCGCGGGGTTAATGTGATGCACGGATTAGGATGAATTAGGACGAGAGATAAGGGCCGTACAAACGGGAACGTCCTTGTGTGGGTTTGCTCTGAGCACAGCCATCATCCTCGACGTGATTAGCTCGACAAGCAGCAATATCCTGAGGAGAAGACGGAGTGTTTTGTTCCACCTAATAACAGCAACAGACAAGAGGCAAAGCTGATATTAGGAGCGATGAGGGCTCTTTCTTCTACATGCTATTTTCAGGTTCTAGTGGCTCTAATAGATATAAAATGGATTAATCTTTGAGGATGAGGATGATCTAACATTAGGTTTGTCAGTACCTATGTCCTCAGTTCAAATGGGATTAGATTAGAGGAAGGTGTGCAGAAGAAGGCAAATTGACTTGTGATAGACCCTCAGTTGGAAATGTGTCATTTTGCTCAGAGTAAGGAGCTAAGCTGAGCCACTGCAAGTGCACTGTCAAATGTCACCAAATGCATATTCATAAGAGAAGTCAATATGGGCCTCTCTGGACGTCAAACATTGACTTCAGGGATTACAAGGAGGGACAGCGAGGAGACCCATGGGTAGAGAATGTAAATGAAAGGACACCAATCCTCTCTTTTCACAATCAGTGCCATTTGCCTAAATCATTGTACAGTTTTGGAATTAAGAGCCTGTATAAATGTCTAAGACTAAAGAAATCTTGTTTGACCTAATTATTAATTAATTTGTGTTGCATGGGACAATTCATGGTTTTGAAGTAAGACACAATGTAAGAAAAACAGCAATTATCAACAAATGTCAAATCTTATGGCAATAACTTAACTGATTTGTGTCAGCCAATCAGCTTTTGGAAAGCTGAGAACAGGTGAATAACTTTTACATTCAAACATGAAAATTGATTGATTGATGCTATCTGGCTGAACAGAAAGAAATGTTTTTCCTATTCAAGATAAAACACCAGACCTTCTAGAGGAACTACATTTTCACTTTTAAGAACACTTTCAAAATCTCAGTGTGACCACAACTCTCCCATGTCTCTGCATGTTTGTATAGATGTATGCCTGTAGGGGGTAGCTAATCTTAAGGCCTGTTCACACCGGGATGAATTTCGCCGACGTTATTCGCCAACGTTTAACGCCTCGCGACTAAACAATAGGTGCCAATGTGAGTGTTCACACCGACGTGAAAAACGTCACGCGTAAAAGCGTCAGTTTTTAAAAAACGCCTCGGGTTTGTTTTTTTGGTTTGACGCGCTGCGTCAAAAACTATACGACCAATGAGATTAGCGCTTTTGCTCACGTGTCTGGAGCTTCTGAAATTACAGTAAAACACAACTTGGGGGCGCTCAAACACAAAACGGTCTTGCCGAGCACACATACGTAACGACGAAGAAGATATACGCCAAGTAGCATCTACACTGCCGGAAGAAATAAGACGAAGAAGATGCAAGGCAAGATGAATGTAGAGCTGCTGGTCTCGTTGGTGCCGGAACACAAAGAACTTATGACAAACGCAACATCGATTACAAAAATGACTTGCTCTCTTCTGGAGTGAAAAGCGAGTGTCAGAAGCGTAAAGTTGCGCAGCGCCACCTTGTGTACCGGGGTATTTCTGTTTTACATTAAGCGCCATCTAATGTCAGGGAATGAATTTGCATGTTCACTCGGCTCATCGTCAGCAAAAATTGCTTGGGTGTGAACACAGAAAACGCGTTGAAAAACGCTGGCGAATAACGCACGCCGATATTCATCCCTGTGTGTACGGGCCTTTACGCTAAGTATTTGCTTATATCTTGATGGACACCGAAAACATACGTCATTGTTAGTTTCATTAACCATACCTGCATTAAGAAGCTAAAATGTCTAACCGTCATTACCCCAAAAAATATGTTCTGTAGTATTTTCTGTAGTATTTTCTTTTTAAATTTTTTAATTACTATCAACTGCTTAATTTGAAGCAGAACTTGCCGAGACAGGATACAGAGACTTGCCTATTTTATTTGCTTATTTTTGGTGTGTTTCAGATTATTAGTTTACTTTTTTAGTATTTGACTAAAAATTATTTTATCCCATAAAGTCTGTTAATGCAGTCATTTTTGTAAAGGCCAGATAGCTACGTGTTGTGTACGCCTTTTTAGAGTGCTTTTTATTTTAGCAAAACCCAGAAGCAAAAATATATTTTTTTTGTTCTTAGCCCATCACATTCTCAAAAAAGGGGATGAGCCCCATTGCTGCTATAAAGCCGCAGAGCACCAGAAAAACATGGCTCAGAAAATCCAACCAGCAAGGTGGCTATACCCCCACTGGCTCTTACTGCATACACGGCAAAACAGCAGAAAAAGCGACAGATAAGAAAGAAGCAAAGCGCACAAGAGACCGGAGAGGAACTAAAACGTACATAAATATTGGTGGAGTGTGTAAGAGAGATGTGAAGTACGAGGAAAAAGGGAGGATTTGAGAGAATAAGGTGCGACTTGGGAGGCACAGCTAACAGTTCCATCCAGAGATGGGACCAAGTCACACATGTGCAAGTCTCAAATAAGTCTCAACTCAACTGAGACTTGAACCTTCAAGTCTCAGGTAAGTCCCAAGTATTTTTTTCCTGGGCAAGTAAAGTCACAAGCTATGTCAAGTCAGGTCAAGTCCTGTATTACGTCAAGTCAAGTCCAAGTCTAGTCACATATTATTGTAATTTTACCTGCAGAATCTGATCCTAATAAAGTGAAAAGACAAGATAACTGTAAGAGTAACTGGCAGTAAATTACAATAATTTGGATTTGCATTGTAAATACTCATGTTCGGTAAAATAAAAGAATAACTCAATAAATAAATAAGTCGTTTGCGCACAAAATCTATTTTTGTCGTTTCATAAAATGCTTGTAGAACCACTGTAGTGAGATGGGCTTTGTAACGACGTCTTTAGTGCCTTTTATGGGTTTTGAGAGGAAATGACATTGATGTCAATAAAGGCCTGTCTGAGCCATCGGATTTCATCTTCATCTGTCTCTGAAGATGAACGGAGGTCTTACAGGTGTCGAACGACATGAGTAATTATTGACAGAATTTTCACATTGTAGAATGGAGTCATTTTTCTGTGTGTGTGTTCAGGTGGCAAACCTAGGAAAATTACCTAAGTCTCATACCACTCAGATCAAAGGAAGTATTTTGATTATATAAAAATATATCAAAATTATTTTTCCTACATTTGTCCTCTACACGGCTAGTGGCTACTTTAGCTGTTATTACATTAGCTAACCAACTAACCAGATAACATTAACAAATTGACGAGTAGGCTACTTAATGGGCAGAATGGCTCTTCAAATGACGGACGAAATTGGAGGTTATCGTCTGGCTGTCTGTGATTTTAATATTTTAATGCTGCATGACTTGCAACGCGCTGTTTGCCTTTTGCCATCTTGGGAATGATTTTTAAAGCCTAAAGCGATGACCCTCGGCCCCCCTCCGGCTGACATGTTGATGTGATATTTGATCTAAGTGTGCGTGGTGTGCATAAGGCACGAGAGGACATGACTGAGGATAGTGTCATGATCCAGTCATGACAATGCTATTCTCAGCCTGCGCTCCAGGTGGGTCATCTTTATTTTTAAATAATTTATTTATTTCAATTAAAACTTAAAAATGATGTGATTAACACTCATCAAGTCATTCAAGTCATCGTGTCTCAAGTCAGGTCAAGTCCCGAGTCTTTAACTTCCAAGTTCGAGTCAAGTCTCAAGTATTTTATTTTTTGTCAAGTCTAGTCACAAGTCTTAAAAATAGAGACTCGAGTCCAAGTCATCAAGTCACAAGTCCCCATGTCTGGTTTCATCTGAGACCACTTCCTCTATCATGGTTTAGCAAAGACTGGAATGAGGTAAAGCACCTTTAACTTTAGTAAAGAAGTATAAATATAATATCCTTGATATCTCAACGTGGGTGATTACCGGAAAAATATATAACCAGTTTATTGAAGAGTAACAGGTGCTTTACAAACTTATTTGGCCCAAGGACTCATGAGTAATGTCCAGAGAGACCATTTTTTCTTCTTGGTTGTCTTGAGGCAGCTTTATTAGCACGTTTAAGGAGCAGAACTTTCAATACATTGTCCATGTGTTTATCACTGCATTTGATTTATTTCCACTTACAAACAATAAAAACTGTATTTGCTACAATCAGGTGGTTCTGCTGACTTTAAGATGCAAGTACATTTCATTTCCTTGCCTATTTACTTTAATGATAGGAATGTATTACCGCTGTTTTTGGCTCATAGATTTATTGCAAATATAACAAAGTGGAAAGATTATAATTTATATAGATTGTAGATGTATATAGTTATATATATTGTGTAATGTAAGTTTTATAATGCACTGACTGCAACTCTCTGGGTTTTCATCATTTTTACCGATTTGGCAATTTGGTTTTCATTGTGTATTTTATTGCAGGTGCTATGAAATAGTATATTGCAAATCATTTGACACAGTCCCTGTATAACATTTCCAGGTTTAAAAAATCTGCAGACTTTTGCTTTCCACTGGCTCTGGAGACACTGGAGGCAGCTGCGTACAAAGCAGAACTTGGTAAATGTGTGCACAGGCCGTTTCTTTTAGCAGCCGTTGGAAACACCTGCACCGAGGCCTTCCGCAGGAGAATACTGTTTCCTGTGAGATGTCATCCACCTGTACAGAAACAGCACTGTAATACCCACACAGCTCATATAGAGGCTGCTTGTTGATGATGTGTCATATTACAGCAGCTCCACTTCTGTTTTTCATGTAGGCCTAGAGAGACTGCTCACACTGTCTGAGTCAGCGGAAAGAGTACAGTTAGCCTGTTCTTAAACAGCCTTGTCCACTGATGCAGCAGGTGCCCTTTAGCATATTATATTTTTATTAAAATTGATATATAAGTGGTTGAGAGTGGCTATAAAAATTTCACCAAAAATTTACAAATATTCCAGCCCTCTATTAAAAATCCACCAAAAAACAAAGATGATACACTTTTGAAGGATTTTTTGATCCTAGGACTATTATGTAACTTAACCCATTATTATTACCTTATTGGCTCAAAACACTAATTACGTTATTAGCTTTACTGCCTTTAAAATGGCCAGGTTTGTTTTTGTTATTGGCATGTATTTGGTTATTGGCAGCCGTTACATTATCAGTTGCTACAGGGTGTGACCAGATTAAAACATGACTAGATTTCTCATCAAGAAAGTTGTCAAGTTTAATGTCACTGCTAAAGTTTAATTAGCAGTATTTTAAGACACCGACTGCTGCGGTGAACGTGTTGTTAAAATGTAATAACTGTAGTCTATAGTAAATTATCATAATTACAATCTATAACAAATCCTAAAAAAGTAGGCTGCATTTCAGCATATTTCACTTCTGTCTGGTTTTCTTTCTCCCCTGTATGGAGTATAGGACTGTGAGTGCAGAAAATCACAAGCAAAGACAGGAAAGGTTGTGTTTGCTAAATCAGATGCCACATGCAAAAAACTTTTTTTATTTATTCAGTTTTGTGTCTAAATAAAATGCAATAAAATTAAAAAAAAAAAAAATACATTTTAGGTTGATTACCTATAAATAGTGTAAAAATCTTGTCTCATTCTTGTGAACCTTATCTCATGGGATTTGTCTTTTGTCATACTTCTAGTAATTGTTGATAAATATAAATTGTTTTAAATATTTAAAACTGACCAAACTGAAATACAAAAAAAATCACATTTATTTTGTCATGACAATTCAACATTAACTGCCAAACAAGAGACACTTGATTACAGCTGCATCCTAAAAAAAGGACTTATGGTTCATTTAACTGCATTCAGCTGCAAATAGAAAATTGTGAATCTAGGGTTCACAATTGTCAATTGAAACTGAGAACCAAACAACAAAAGGCAAATCCTTTTTCAAGAAACACACTAGATGGTGCTGTTGGCCGAAATACAATTTATAAGGCATTTGACCTCCTGAGTGCTCCACATTTAACCTCTGCACATTATCCTCATTTTATTTTGTTAATGGACAATATTAGTATGGTTTGTTTTTTCTGCTCTTGGGAAAGCAAAAATTCATGGAGGGTTTTTATGACACTCTTTCTGCTATGGCTCATTTTCGGGTTCGCATTTGAAGTAAATCGTACCAGAGTCCCGTTAAAAGCACTCTAGGACTGCTGTTTTGAATTGGAACCAAACTTTGGAAGTGGATATTCCAATGTGTTCCATGAATAATCCTTGTAAAACAGTTTTACAGTATGTAATGATTCATATATGTGTAGAGTATGTGGAGAAATTACACAGAACAGTCACCAGCACAGCTCCTATCTCTGATACCTTTTGACCTATAAAAGCTCACATTGCTAATATTTAGTTACTTTTTACTTCATTAAATGGAACACAGCTATTTGTGGGACACAATACCACAATGTCACACAGATTTCATAATGAGAATGAGAAGTGACCAAACCTCTGCAGTAGAGTTAAGCACAAATTAACACATTTTATATTTTAATTTGACAAAAGAATCAAAAACAATCTGTAATAATGCGTCACAACCCGGCCTTTAGTAACAGACTCACTATTGCTGTGGGTTTATTTTGATTTGATTACACTGAGAGGAAATGAGCCCAGAGGCAGAGGGCTTTGAAAGGGCCAGAACAATCAGATCTCAGAGGAAAATGTGCAGAGTTTGGCGAAGGCATTTTCCAGCCTTGTTTTTCACTTCTCTTTGTATTCTCCGTCTGATCTGTGTGGCCTCGATCTCTTCCCGCTCCACAACCGGCGCTTCTTCCACTTTCCCTGATAATTAATAGGTTATTAATTTTTTTAGGAAAAGCGCAGAGCGGTACTTCTTCGGATGAAATGAAAGTTCAGTTGTTGATTAGTTTGAACGCGGCACATTTTTCAGCAGGTTGTTCAACGTGATTGTTTGAGTGGAGACATAACCAATGAAAAAAAATGTTATCGTCTGTGGATGGAAAAAGCTGCAGAAAGATCAAGGACATGTATTTGTACTGCATACGAGAGTCCAAAGTAACTGGTCTCGAGAGGGAGTCAAGCTTTTCTCCAGAGAGACACATGGAGAGAAAAGTTCTGATGATGAGAAAAGCATTTGAGTGCAGTGTATATGGGATTAACTGTACATTACATGTGCTTCTAATCCATAGGCCCGCTAATCCAAGAATTAGCATGGATAATTATCAAATTATGACCGCTATTAGCCCTAAATAACACTGTGGTTTGACTAAAATGCATTAAAGACTGCGCAAATGATTCTTGTTACATGAAAAGTTTCAGTTGAATGTTATATTTTTTAGACTTTCTATCCATTGAATTTGCAAAGTTAAATGGTCTGGGTTTTACTTTGCAGCAATTTTCTATCAATAGAAATCCTACTGGAGCAATAATAACTGTTTATCTAAAATTTATTCAATGCCTTTTTTCTACCTAATTGCTGGTTGTAAGTCTATTCAATAATAACTGCATTTTTTTACTCCTTGGAGATCCTTGAATCCACGAAGACCAGACGAATGCAGACACAACTGAAATACAATGACTGGCCTGACTAAAATTTTAGTTCCTCTGTTTTACAATCAAAAGATCAAGCAGAGCTAGCTTTTTTAGTATTTATTATGACATTGATTTTTAGCCATTTGTCTGATTAAATGAGAAAAAAAGAACACCAAACAAAACAGGCTTCACGAGAATGAGATGACACTATTTCCAGGCCTATCTGGTTAGAAGTTGTGTTTTTACGCTTTTGCCGTTTATTAATTCCACCGGTAAACCAAAATGTTACCACACAAATGATTTAAAAGTGGCAGGGGCTGATTGCACCAGATCACGAGACAGCTTTTAACCTTGACAAGAAATCTTGTCACATTTGATCTGGCAAGATCACACCCCTAATAGCACCTCAAGCACACATATGTCCTTCAGAAGACATATAACGAATTGCCCCCAGGAACTCACCTGAAAAGTGAGGTAAAAACACACCGCAGAGAGGGCTTCTGCGCTCCATGCACTCTGCTTACAACACCAGCTCCATGGCATACGCATCATCTGCTCAGCCTGTTCTTTTAAATAATCTCCTGACATCACTGACATGTCAAACCCTCCACAGATGTGTTTAGACTCACAGGATAATCTCCAGGTGACAGGTTACAAAGGCTTTCAGCGCCCTCCAGACACATTCAGAATATAATCCAAATTGTTACCTCATTTTTAAGCCACATGTTTCAGTCTTTTTTTTTAAAGAGTAAGATCAAGATCAGTTTTCCAAATGTTAGACTACTCAAAATTTAAAGTTAATTTCTGTAATATTATTGGAATAAACACTAACTACAGTCATACATGCCTGAAAGAGCTTAATAAGTACATTAAATAAATACAATAGGTTCACATTCCATATACACATAAAATACCAACAAATTGACTGTTTGCGTTTTCCTTTTCTCTCACTCTGTCAAGCCTCGGATATTAATCCAATTCCGTTTAGTCTTTCAGCAAGCAGTCTTGTTTTAATTCTTGACGTAGGTGTGTCCTAGACAGCCATTTATTTTTTCTAACAGCTCCCTGCTAAAACACTCCCCAACCCACTTTAACACATTTTTTCCCACCTTAAACAAGTTCATACTCAGTGGAAAAAGAGTGACTGCTTTCTGTCAGTACTTTGGCTAACACCACAATGCACTGCCAACATCACAAAGTCAAAGTAAGCCAAAACGACTGTCACTTCTACTTTAACAGATTTGTGCACATCCAGGTGGAACAAAACATGATCTGTTGAAGTTTCTGTTTATTTTTAAAGAGACTGGGTTTTTCTGCACTTTTGAGAAACGTATGTAGAGTTTTGGAGCTGTACGCAGAAGCAGGCCTGGATTTGAGAAGGAGCAAATGGGCTTTATTAATGTCAGCTGTAGGTCTGGACTGGATCTCATCTTTCTATCTACAAGGCCACAGAACCTTCAGGCAGAAAAATCACATCCAACAAACCTTTAAAGTATAATGTATAAAATCAATAAATCAGAGCATCACAGTTCATGTATCATATTTCATGTCTGAACCAATAATAACTCCAACTATGCTGAGCTGTTTGGATGTCTGTGAGAGTAGGAGAAAGGACATTATAAAGATTATGTTTGTGTATAGATATGTTTGTTCAAACATACAAAGGAAAACTAATTGAACTCTAATTCTTCAGACAATAGTCACAAGTGGTACAAAAAATTGATAAAGATTGACTATTGTTCCTCAGTTGCAAGGTCACAATAATGATTTACAGTATATTTCGACTGCATGCAAACGTTTTTCCTTGGAGGATCTAAACGGGAAACATATTAGTGGGCCACGGGCCAAATGCAAAAATCTTTTGCATGTAATGAAAAGATTCCTCCCAGGTTTGTTTAAAATGTCTTCTAGTTAGCCATGGCTTCTCTTCAACGGAATACGCTATTATCAATTGTTACGTATGCTCGAGCATCATTGTAGATTAAATTAGTAGTTGGTATGCAATTTTAGTCTCCAAACATGGCGACCCCACTTTGGGAACCTCTGCAATAGAAAAAGATAAACACTGTTGATAAGTGTATGGCAGTAGAAAAGCCAAAAAGTGTGTATGCCCAAATTTGGAAAACTTGCCTGTCATTTCAAGAGACCAGTTTTCAGATAGCATAAACAGACGTAATGATCAAAAATGTACCCCCCGAGAGTTGTCACATAGTAAAAACTTAGCTCTAGAGACTGGAGCCATCTTTTGTACCAGGCTGTAAACATGATTTTTACACTTGTAAAGTCACCATTGTGTTTCTCCTTATATTTCTGCTTTTGGAGCCTGCCCTCTGGTGGACGGGGGTATATCGCTGTATTTCGCTGCATTTCGCCGTATGGCGGCGCCCTTACGCAAGGACCATTTAGGAGGTTTCATGGGAGACGCTTGGATGGAATGTAATACTGTAGAATTATAATGCTACTTCTATTGTTTATCACAGATGCAACATAATAACATTTTGTCCAAACAGAAAATGGTCTGTATCAGCAAACGTTAGCACTAGCTTCCTTTGCGAAAATATTAGTTTTGAAGTATTTCGGTCTATATCCTACTTCTACAGTAAAATCTTAAGCCATTTAAACACTCCTCCTTATTGACTAAATGCACTCAGGGCTGACACTGAGGCCACACTGCCTCCTGCACCTTCAATAGTGCATTGTGGTTATAACTGGAAATTAATTGCAGCCTTAGACAAATTTACAGGATTTCCAAGCAAATGTTTGTAACCCTGTAAAACTGGACCAGAGGTCTAAAACTACAAACTACAAATCCTTCTTTTGACCAAACAATACAATACATTTCAATGTTTTCGAATTCACCATGACCTTCAGAGTGTCTACATCCAACTTTTATTTCACCTAAAATTTTTACACAGCCCAACTTTTGCAAACAACAACCGTAAAGGTTTTTGTTGGTGCATTTCACCTTTCACATTTATCCGTGCAACCTTCTACAAACTTTTTCTCCTCGCTGTACTGTATCTTTAACAATTCATCCCCAGACCTCCAGGTTCCTGCGGTAGATGCCCCGTTGTGCATCAGTATTCTGCAGAAGGCTCTCTCTGTAAGAGTGTTCCTGTTAGGGGAATACGATCTGACGTGTCTGTCTACAGATGGAGAGTCAGGTCCACAGAGACCGGCCGCTGGAGTTGGGTTTAGGCCCTGCTCTTACGCTGTACAGGCAGGAGAAAGACTGAGGGCTGTCTGAAGTGTATCCCACAAACACAGTTATACACCAACAGGAAGTTACTAAAGTCTTATAGTTTTGTTTTCTACAAAAACATACAGATTAATAATATTCACTCACTTTTATAGAATGTCATTTATTACTCTTTTCATGACTAGTCACCTGTATATTATACTATATCACATTTTCCAGACTTTCCAGGACTGTGGCAACACTACTATTCAAGGCAAGGCAAGGCAATTTTATTTAAATAGCACAATTCATACACTGGGTAACTCAAAGTTACCCAGTGACAACTTACCAAAGACAACTTACAAGATTTAGATTTAGAAACATAAAAAAAATTAAAAACATTATAAATGAAGAAGAAAAAAAAAACTTTAGCTCTGCCTACACTACAACTTAAAGAAGTTTTTAACCTTCTTGAACAATGTTAAAGTTGAGGCTTGTTTTACTTCATCTGGGAGGCTGTTCCAGGTTTTTGCTGCATGAAACTTAAACGCTGCTTCACCCTGTTTAGTTCTAACTCTGGGCACGAGCAGAAGCCTGTCCCAGATGTTCTTAGAGTCCGAGGAGGCTCATAAGCTACTAGCATTTCAGAAATATATTCTGGTGCTAAACCATTTAGAGACTTGTAAACCAGCAGTGCTGTTTTAAAATCTATTCTCTGAGCAACAGGAAGCCAGTGCAGAGATTTTAAAAGTGGACTGATGTGGTTGTACTTCCTGGTCTTAGTTAGAACCCGAGCAGCAGCGTTCTGAATAAGCTGCAGCTGTCTTAACCCTCGTTTTGAGAGACCAGTGAGCAGGCCATTACAGTAATCTAACCTGCTGGAGATAAAAGCATGAATAAGTTTCTATAAGTCTGGTTGAGACACTATCCCTTTGACTCTGGAAATATTTTTAAGGGGATAAAATGCAGATGATGTAGTTGATTTAATGTGACTCTGGAAATTCAAGTCTGAGTCCATGATGACAACTAGATTTCTAACCTGGTTTTTAGATTTTAGAGGAAGAGACACGAGGTGACTGCTGACACTTTCTCTTTGTTTCTATTCCCAAAGATGATTAGTTCAGTCTTGTCTCTGTTCAGTTGGAGAAAATTATTTTGCATCCACAAGTCAATCTGTTCGATGCAGTGACACACTTCCTCTGTATTATTGCAAACAACACGCAATGCTGTCCATGTGAGAAATGCTAGACAATCTTTTGATGAGAGAATTTAAAGCCCTATTCCATGAACAACAGCAGCCCATAATGGCATTCAGAATAACATTACTGGCTTATTTTCTGCTTAGTAATGATTCGGTCACACTTAAGCCATCAGCTAATAATGTATTACACTGAAAGAAGAAACAAAGCCCTTAAGGCAGAGGCCCGTCTACATTCTGCTCTCAGGGCCCGCGCTGTTAATAACACGCTGTGAAATGAGATTCTGCCTTTAATTCTAAATGAACTGTTGAGGAATACACCAGGTTTGAGAGAGATGAATGCAGACTATGTTTAATTACATTCTCAAGTATAGAATATAAAGGCATCAATTATGGCCACTCACCTCGCCGACGCCGCGCGTTAGATAAACAGGACGACGGTGTTTACTTTCGACAAACGCGCTCCCGGGAGCATGAGTAATCGTGAAGGGCACCGCCGCCGCTGTACAGAGATTAATATTTATGAAAGTAATTCTGGCTTTTAATTTTCTCAGAGAGGGTGGCAATAATGCAACCAAAGCTCAGGGAATGTTTTGTCTCTTCTACACAAAGCAGCCTTCGTGGCCCTGGCCTTTCTTGACCCTCACAATTTTAATCTATCTATGTAATGCTTCAAGAAATGTGGATATGATATGTATGGGAATTTAAAAGTATGGATGTGGACAAACACTACATATCCACCCTGTTCAAATGATAGGTACGCTTTATAACATTATGGCTTTTGCTCTTCATTGTAGGAAGTTATCTTCTAAAAAGTAGTGTTCGGAGCCAAAGCAGCAGCCTGGTGGAACTCCTAAAGATCCCTGGAAGGAAGGAGAGAGACAACAGCAACAAAATAGAGCCAAAATAGGTAGGTCCTAACAAAAGGGTAACAAGTGGTAAATGGATTGCCATGAAACAAACAACAAACAAACAAACAAAGAAGATGATGGTGGAAAAAATTTGTGCCATCCTCAAAAATCCTAATCACCCACTGTGCCATGACCTATGGCAACTAGAGGCTTCCTCCTAGCATAACCAAAAAATGCAAACTTCTTATCTAACCTCTGGATTCAAACTGCATTTTTTATCTCAGGACACAAACTCATACCTCCTTAGGGAAAGTCCTAGCTTTTATTTACCCCTCCACCACCCTAAGTCTGTTTAATAAAGGTCATAAATCCCCAGGAGTGACAAAATGAGAAAGAAATATATAAATATAACATATTTTGCTCACATACTTTTCATGAGCCATTACTTATGCATTTCCTTCTGAAAAATGAGTCTATGAAGCTGCATTTTCTTTTGCTTCATTCGAGTCATGGACTAATCTAAGCTGGAATAAAATTTTATCATCCCGCCTGAAAAAAAACAGTTCTGTTTTACTTTTTCCAGGCCTCATCTCAATGCCACATGTGGCTGCTCTTCCTCCTCCAGCAGAGAACAACACACTGGCCTTATTCAGAGGAGCTCATGCACTATGTATGGCATCAATCAGAGAGCAAACACAGCACTTCCCACTCCTCTGCTCCTCACTGTTGCCCCGTGAGACGTTGTTTATCTTGTTTATATGTCGGGGGTTGCTCTCCTGCTCTGACTTAAATCTGTTTGTTCTTATGTTCCTTCCTTTGGAAAAAAAACACAGACAGTGAAGCATGGGGTGTAGTCACAGTCCTGTATCAATGCTCCTGACTGTGGTTTCTCTTGATCAAACTGACGATTAAAGGTCTTCCAAACACAGAGAAGGCAAAATAGGTGACGTCGGAAATACATCCAGTTGCATTAATCTTACAATTTCCAACTAGTCTAATGCAAAAGATGACCTGTACATTTACCGATCCATCACCGTATTATTACTACTCACAGTAATCTTGACAAAATATCAGTGGATACAAGCAGAAAGATGAGAAGTGTGCGACCAAAGGATTAGCCAAAAACACTTTTATCTGATAGAGCGCAAGATCAGGCCCCTGTTTATTGATTAGAGTCTTGTTTATGAGAAGACAGAGACTTTTCTCCAGAAATCTTATATTAGACCTACTGCATCTTTGTGGTAAACACTGCATTTTGGAGCACAAAGCTGTTTGCACTCCAGCTTGAAGGGTGTGAGTTAAGACTTTTATGTGTAAAGTTTGCAGTTGGCAGTAGATTTAACAAGTAAGCAATGCATTTGGCGCTGCTTCTTCACTACAATATTCAAAATACAAAATTCCAGATTGAGCACGGATGAGCTCATTTATATGCATTACATAATTGTCTCATCCTTTACACATCCAAGCATTATCTACGTCATATACGGTCTAATATAAAACGACCAGTCATAGATTTCAGCAAATAAGAAGAAGGACAACAAACATGGCAACACTGGAGGAAGTTAATGTATGTATAATGTATATCTTAAGAAAGAGGCTAGAACAGGTTGGTCCTGAGTGGCCTTTGGATGGATCACGTCTTGAGGACGGGAAATTAATTTCTCTCTTCCTGCTGATGCGAGAAATTGATAACAAATGCTATCCTATTATATTTATTTATAATTTTGAAAGTCCGTGCAGGCATTTAACAACTTTATACCAGTAAAGGTAACATTATGCTTTCTACGTCCACCACAGATACACTCCGTTGGTCTGTTTTCATAAGACTTGGACCAAGGTTACGGACCAAATAAACGCAGAGTACGGACAGAAAGGTCTGGTGCATATCTGAATGCGTATCTATCGTTGAGTATAAATGAGCCTTAACAGTCATTGTATGGGATTTTAGATGACCAACTTTGTGAACAAATATTCAGTACAGACCTCTGCACTTGGTTTAAACAGAAAGTATGTATATTCCCAGCCTTAAAATTCCCCTTTTGAGCAATATCTTCCTGGTTTCATCTGAGTCTATCTGCGACAAAGATCAGATTAAATCTTTGTTTGCAGCTGACACGAGGATGATTCCACGCTGTGTTTGCCGTACTTGTTCCTCATCAACGCTCTGCAGTCTCTCCGGAATAATGAGTCTGGAGAAAAAGAACGGTGTCAGGAAATGAAGGTGATCATCTGGAAAAGTTGTGCTGTCACTGATTAGAATTCATTTAGTTGTCTTTGGGATAATTATGCTGATTAGTGTCAATAAACAATCCCTTCATTAATTCAAAACCTGCAATCTGTGTGTTTTAAATGTTTCCATTTGATTCCCAGTGGAATACTGTGAATACTGGAGGCAGTGTTTACAAAGTTACTGTCATCAGTGACTCTTGATAACAATCAGCGCTAGTAATAACAGCCTGGCAATAACAATAAACCATCACATTTCATAACTATTACAAAATTCAAACAAAGACATTCTCGACCTTTGCTAGAAAAACAATTGTTACAATTTTTTGTACAGCGTGTGGGACACAATCCTTGTTATTGCTGTTGTTAATCAAATATATTATTACAATCTCACTATTGGTGGCATTAAATGACCTTTTACAATGGAGTGGCTCTGTTTTGAGTTTTCAGATAGTAAGGCAAAAGAAAGTTACAACAAGATATAGACCATTCACAGTCTTTTAGGTGTTGTAGCCATGCAACTAGGCTGGTTGCTTGGTGTACATTGTGTTTCTGAAATGTCACGGATAATTGTAGCAGAAAGGTGTGAATTATTATGAAAGTCACATAGTGCTACATGATTGCATTAGACTGTAATTATACCAGTGTGTAGTTGCCAGTATTCATAAGTATAGGAAAAGTGAATTCATTTACATCTGAAAAGGAGAGAGAGCACTGTTGTGGCATGTGTATGAATGTTTTGTGCTTCCAAGACACACAAACTCTCCAAGATATTGTCTTGTGCTTTCAAGACCAAAAACTGTTCTTGCACTTTTTAACCAAGAGTATCATTTTAAATATTACATTTTTTTATCAAAAAAATGGGAATATTGTTGCAATCAATGCTCTGTTTTAAAAGTCTGTTGTTTAAAATGGGACCCATTGGACAAAAACATTTTCAATAGTGTTACATCAAAAGGTTTAAGTTTGATTGTGACAGCGTGAGTTGCTCAAAAGTGTACGATGTGACTTGACTGGCAGCGTTGACATTGACTGCATTCAAAAGCTGCTCAGATCATTGTCATTCTCGCCTCTTTCTATATTTCATTATTAAAAAGTTTCTTCAGTGTCGCTATGTTGGTTGTTCTAATTTGTCTTGTTCTTATTTGCTAAAACCCCTACAGGTTGTTTAACATAAGACCGTAGTTGACATAGATAATGTTTGAAAGTATAAAGACTGAGATGATTACGTTTGTAATGGATCTAGCCTTTAAGCTCTATTACAAAGCCACTCTCTGTTGCAACTGTCTGGACTTAAAGAGACAGTGCTGCTTTGAGTTGCTTGGTTGGGAAGAGGTTATTGAAATTGACTTGGCTCATAGCTGAGATTAAAATATTACACATTCTTTGGTACTTAACAGACCACTTATTGCCAAAAAATAGCAAATCATTGCATCATACAGCTTAGTAAATCTGTCTCATAGTCTCTGTTCGATGTTTCTTATGAGAATAAAGTCACCAATGGAAACCACTGCAACTCACAAAATAGTATGCATTAACACTGAGTCAGCTGCATGAAGATCACACAAAAGGCAGGTCTAAAGACTGTGTGGGCCATATTAAACACTTTCTCATACACAGCGTCTGTTGCCTGTCCGTCTTAAATCCCAAATCAAAGAGGTCTGAGCAGCAGCTGGAAGTGGCTTCTATTTAAATGCCGCAGTTCCTCAGAGTGCACATGGCAGATTGTTAATTACGACAAGTCTGGGGGAAAATTACTTTATCGATTTGCATCAAGCCTGCTGCTGGGAGAGAGAACACACCGAGGCCGGGGCTGGATCTGACTGAATCCAATGTTTATATAAAGCTACCTCTGGTGTTGTAGCTGCCACATCGAGTGAGGGCTATCAGACCTACCTTGGCCTCAGACGTCTTCATCAGTTATGCATTGTTGTAACAGCGGAGGTCGAGTCGCAGCTTTGGGGGCGTCACTCGTCTAACACCGTCTGATGTGGAACTTGCCCTGGGCCACTGCTACTCAGGGATCGCATCACCAAAGCGAAGCGAGGCTGAAAGAGGAAAAAAATTTAATAGTGGGAGTAACAGTACTAAAATGATTGTCATACCCTTGATTCTACAGTGGTATGACAATATTTGAATTTATAAAGCAAATTAGAAACAATTAATGGTGTGAGAGATTGTGGGTTAGGTGTGTTGCCATTCATTTGAATAAAGAAGCACCTAAACTCTGTAGGTAAAAGGTTAACCTGGAATGAAGAGTAGATGAATAACGTTTCCGATCATTGCTAAATTTTCTAAGAGCCAAACAGAAAAACCTGCAGAAGTTTTTATCAATTTTTAATGTTAGCAGATTAAAGAAATATTCTGCAATTCTGTCAGTCCCAACTGGGTTTAGCAATGCGGGGTTATCAAAAAAATGTATTTCACACACCGTAACAGATGAATACAGCATACACATGGGCATACATGTGTGCCCATGTGCTGGTTTGCATTATATTTGCTCACAGCACAACAGCTGTTGATTTGGGAACTATTTTGTGCAATAGTATTCTAACACCTACAAAGTTGTGAAGAGTTGTGAGATACCATGTTGAAGCAAAATTTGTACATTTTATGGCCCATTATCATCCTGTCTTATTCTTACTTGTACTTTTAATGACTAAAACTATTTTTTGAAAGCCAAAATGATAAATAGCTTATAAACCTTTAAATCCAAACCACATTTTAGTTTCCAGTTTTCCAGGATGTGTAACCCGGATTTAGCACCAAAAGTGAGCACATGCAAAATCCACAAAGGGAAAAGAAGTGGATAGAGAGAGGAGAGAGGGAAGTAGCAATACAAAATGAAATAAAGGGGTCACAGGAGAGAAGAGAGGGACAGATTGAAAGAAAATGGTTCTCCAGCTTCAGACGGACAGAGCCACTGTAACCAATGGAGACATCAGGCCTGACAGGACTGGCCTCGGTCCAGGTAAAAGAGCGTAAGAGGCAGACTGAACGGGGAATTAGCTCCATGTCCAGGGGCATGGCTTCAACAACCACGTCTGAACAACTGACAGCCGCAGATGAGCCAAGAGACACTGAGGAAATATGTCAGGCAATCAGCTGAAGCTGACAAGCGTGGCCTCAGCTGCTGAAAAATCTATTGAGTCAATGAGAGCTGACGGCTGGATACGGTTCTCAAGGAATCGTAAGGAAAGTGAGGCCTGTCATTGTCTAATGTCCACTTGTAGCAAGTAAAATTGGTATATCCATGAAGGTGTTTTAGTGCATAACACATGTTTAAGATATATATATATTTTTTTTTCAAATTTTCTTTCACAGTCTATAATTCAAAATTAATGAGGTGAATGGATTATCTTGCAAAAGAGACGTGCTCAACACAGATTTGGACAGATTTATGAACAATATTTGATAGAAATAGGCCTTTTGTGAACATAGAAAAAGTTCAGCTCTGAAATAATCCTTTCAACAAGGTTGTCTGGTAGCCTGGCAAAGCCTAATGGGAGCTCCCTGTTTATTCTATTTACAGAGAGCTCAGTCTGGCAAAGCTCTGTGAGCCAGTCAGTTCTTCAGATATGCTCCGTACCCACCAATCACATTCAAATGCCACTAGGGTGTTGCCTCACGTTCCACTTGACCTAAGCACTAAGAGTGTTCCTTTTTAAAGAAGATATTTTTGCATGCAATGTTAGTTTTTTTACTTTTTTGTAGATTGTTGCCTAGCTAACGTCATGTCCGTTGCAATTCCGATTGGTTGGCCCAGAGTCGTTTTGCGGAAAACGAGCTGGAATTGAGCTTTTCCAGACTTCTTGCTGATACAGCGTAGATTCTGGCTTGCTAGGCAAGTTACCATTAATTAATTAACACAATAATTACCAATATTCCATACCATTATTATCAAAGCTAACTTTACCCAAGGTGTTCCCCAAGGTTCAGTCCTTCGCCCCTTTCTTTTTTACTTATAGTTTCTAAAATCACCACCCCTTCACTCTAGGTGGCTCTAGTGCATCCATTTTCCATTTGTCTGCAAAAGGACATTCTTTGTCACTAAATGTAGATGTTGCACTTATGCACGTGCTGCCACATAACCACCTGAGACAGCCAGCAATATTTACTGGGGGTTTATCTACTTAGAAACAATCTTATTATCTAGTTATTGCTGCGTTTGGGTTTCATTTGCACCCGCCTCTGTCCTTGAGAAAAGACTGCTGATGTAATGAATGAAGATGATAAAGGACTATGATAGCTTGTCAGAGGCAATCATCTTTGTATGGAGTCTTATGTATCGATTTTTGTTCATGACAAGCCATAGCCAAGGGTGGTTAGGTACAGTGTTAATTGAAGTCGATATTATTCTTCTGTGCCATAGATTTTATAAAATAGAAACCCTCTCTGTTGAAAAAAAGCTAAACATGTTAAAAAGAAAGCTCTACACTGGTTCTGATTTAACACCTGAAAGAAAGTGTCTGTAAGTGAGTCAATATCCTAGTCAATATTACATACCTAGTACTGACAAACTGATTAATTGGACCTCAGTGATCACTATGTTGTCCTTGAATCTTGACATATGTAACATAAGCCCTTTGTCTCTGTCAGCCTAATGTTGTGTTCATGCCTCACAAGCCTTTGCACAATAGGACAGAAATGATACAACTAATAACGGCTAATTTGCACAAATAAAAGCAGATGCACCATATGGACCCAAAGGTGGGCAGCTGTTTCCTTATTTTATAAAAAAAAAAAAAAAAAAAAAAAGAGCCTAAATAAGAAAAGGATAGCTTGAGAATTTTGTATTTTTATAGAATGCCTTGACAAAAAAAAAACTATGTCCATATCTTCAGTCTGTTTTTTTTTTTGGTTTTGTTTTTTTTAGTGCCTTACAACCACCTAAAACTAACTGGCACATAAACACAAGCATTTGTTTCAGATAAGCCTTCTTAATAGTGCTGTGCTCTTTACTGAGAGGCACATTACAGCACTACAGAGGCCTGACTAACACATTCACATCAGTAGCGACAAATACACTAAGCATCTGCCTGTCTCCCCGTTCAGTGGCTCTAATGTGGTTAATGCCGGTTCAGGACACTTTGTTAACATTGACTGCTGAAGTAATGATGCATGCCGGCTGATCACTCCACCAGCGTCTGTCTTTAGCCGTCCTCTGGGTCGCTATCACCTCACAAAGAAGCCATTTCCACAGACCAATAATCCCCCAACCAGGAAAAGCCAGTTTAATTGAGTATTGATCAGAGAGAGAAGTATTCAAGTGTAGTTCTGCGTACTTTCATCATACGTTCATTGCTTATTCTGTTTAACTAACTAAGAATTTATCTTGGTTTTGGAATGTACTCAGTTGGTCAGGAATGGTCACAAATATTTCAGATTAATCCTTAAAGATGATCAGTATTTTAGACTTAATTGGAAAACAAATAGGAAAGGGGGTTATGAAATGGAGCCGAGAATGCACTGCACTAAACCACAGAACATAGAGCATTCTAAATTCCAGGATCAGGCCTACGACACAGTTGTCATAGGTTCTAGTGATGAAAAATCCTGCTCTTCTCAAAGATTCAGCTCTTTTGGCTCGGCTCCCTTAAAAGATTTGGCTCTTTTTACTCCTAAATGACTCCTAAGTTAGTATCACTCAGAGCCTTTTATTTTATCCCAATTCAGCAATTGTGAAAAATTTTTTGTGTCAGAAAGCAATTTGTTTATCCCTTGTTTTCATAAAAAACTTATTTTTATGAATATTTTTGTTAGAAAAGTAGTTACTATTATTTAACATTTTATTAGAACAATTGAACACAACGACACCAAAGTCTGCACTCAGCATTGTGTTCACAAATATTATTTAAATGCAGCCAGATGTTCCTTTTATTTGTTGTTTATCGCTCATTTCTTAACTTTGAGGCGGTTGCTTTCAAATCGGCCTCTCTCTGTCGCTCTGTGTCCCCCTTCCTTCTATCACATAATGGTATGATCCTAGTCTGTCCTTCCATGTATATCCATCCAAATATAGTCCCGCCCCTACCCATGGCTGAAGATTTGGCTCTCCCTGACAGAAGCCAGCTCTTCTCGTTCGCTAAAAGGATTCGGCCATAAGAGCTGGCTCATTCTCCAATAACACATTACTAGTTCACTCTGGACAAAGCTGACATTCCCCAAGAGCTGAGGAAGAGAGAAGATATGACTGGAACCATGGAAGGATGATAGTCCACAATTTGTCTGTGCCAAGGTCCACACCAGATACAAAAACATAGTCAAGACCTCATCCTCAGTTTACCATTGTCATGAAAAAAAAAATCTTCTTTTGAGGGCTCGTGCACAAAGCTGGTTTAGGTTTATACTCAAGTAAGTTTAGGTAGAGATTGAGGTAACTCTTCGTTTTCTTGTTTAAGAACTTGGTTTGGTAAGGTGCATGAACATTATATATTTACAGAGATTAGTGCAAATGAGAGCAGGTTTTATTCAAGTACTCTGATTACTGGAATACTAATTTAACCCATTAGTAACCTAGTTTTGTTGACTTAACTAGTAACTTAACTTTGACTTTGTTCAACTGTCTTTGTCCAACAGCCCTACAGCAAAATAGCAAAAACTCTTTATACTTTATAATAAAATGGTTTGTTCAAAATTAAGTTTCCTAACTGAAACTGATCTTGTTTGTTAATTTGGAGTGCTCAAGTTGAATGTATGCTTTTTATAAACTAAATTTAAAAAGCGTATTCTTAAACCAAATGCATTGGTTTGTAAATTAATTGCAGTTACGTAATTGAAAATATATTTATATTTTGAAATTTAATTCCTTTGCTTTGGAACTGCTTTTCTGAGTAAAAAATTCAGTTCTCCAATACCCTCAGTTTCAGTTCTAAAATTCAGTTTTCTGAGCCACACACCCGTGTTTTGGAGAGAGCCTTAGATATCGAGCCCAGATTTAGAAAACTGTGATGTGTAGCTACTGTTAGCCTACATTAGGTGGACTACACCGGGGCTCTGACTGTGCTCTACCCACTGTCACTTTAAAAAAAAATGGACTGTAAATACCAGAGCAAGAGCAAGAGTAATGCAGCAGTTACAATAAGGAGGAGAAAGAGAGGTACATCAGGAAATGCTGTGCCCAGAGACGAGAAAGTGTCTCCTTCAATACAAGTACCTACCCCCTGAAAGAGTTATATTAGGTATTTGTACATGTTGGCGTCAGTGCGCAATCAATTTGGGAAAAAGAGATATCGGAACATCCATACCATAAATACTCCTTTGATTTTTGTTGCTTATTCGATAATATTTATATTTGCTGTAACCTCCGGACGTTCCTTGCTGCAGGTTAAATAAAGTGCAGTATATCTCGTCTTGTTCCAAATAAATGGTGTAAAAGTCCTTGGTTTGTGCTGTATATAACCTCCTAGAGCGGGTTATAGTGCAATGTTATATTCTGGACTTTGACAACAGCTAATGAGAGGCATTAAAACCTTTGTGCGTTATGAACAGCCTTATCTGTCCCGTCACTGCTGCTGTAAAGACTTTATTTTCTTTGTGTCCTTTACAACATGCTGGTGGGTGGGAAGTGTTTTACTGTTGATTGGATCAGATAGCAAGCCTGTCCTTAGTCGCTTCTATACAGTTACATCCATTTCATTTGGTTTGCTCAGACAACAGACAAGTGCAGCGTGCCCTTACAGTCAGCTTTGTGTAAGGTCATGCATTTCCATCATGTCCTAGCTGGAAATGATAACATTTATGATCGCTTTAAAAAGGGTAAACAAGTCTGGAGCCTGCAGTAATGAACTGTTTGTGGGAGACAGAAAAACATGCCTGTTGTCTTCCCTCCAGGACAGTTTTTGGAGGCACCGGAGGCCCATTTGCACCAGTAAGGTTTAATTCATTCTTTAATCTTCTAATGCCATGTGTAATTTGTGAACATGAAGGAGGGGAAAACCATAAACTGCTATACCACATGCTGTTATAAAGTAAACTGAAACTTACCTGTAGTTATGCTGCATTGTTTTTAACGGCGCTTGCAGCTTCTAAGTCAACAGCCTGTTGGTACAGCTAGTATTATAAGCATTACACAGAGCAAGCGTTCTTGCTACATACAAGCCAGATAGTGCTCTGTGAGCTGTGATACAATCTCTCTGTTAACGGAGTGAGTCACTGCTTATAGGAAAATTCAGTAACATTATATAACTAAAGTAATCAAAAATATTGCTGAATTCTTTTCAGAAATCAAATGTTTAATGGTTCAACCTCTTCCATTAATTAAGAGTTAATTGAAAGAAAAAACTAGATTTACAGTTTAAAATTTAGTTTAGAATAAATTAAATTAAGTTTGAATCTGGCTTAAAGCAGACCTGTGTAGCTTTTAGCCAGTAGAGGGCGCAGTTCCCTTTATGTTCAACCATAGATTGTAAATAATAAATTGTGTTCAAAGCGGCCATATTTGCTTAAAAGTAGAGACTATCTAAGCGGCAAGTTTGGAAGAAAGAACACGTCTTCTGAAATTGTAGGGTCCTTTTAGTGTATTTTGTACAAATACAACTCTGCTGGAGTCCAGTATGTTGGTCTGTTTTCTTTATTATAAGCGTAGTGTCACTCAAGTAAGGTTTCTGTCCAGCTGCGGGTACTGTGTTCAGTGAGATAGGCATGATTCTCCCGATCACATCTTTATTTTTTCAAACTTCTTTAAATGTCTTTCTCCTTTGACTTTTCTTACTCTGCAATCCAGATATCAAACGCATAAAACGCTTCTATAAATGTCTTTTTTTGTGTGTGTGTGTGTCTAGTGGACCTGCATAATTTATCTCTCTGAATAGGTCTACAAAAACCTAATTCAGCTTTCTCACTATATTTTATATTTGTACTTAGCACATACCTGAATGGTACTGTATAACTATCTATCCATTTGAAGCATACACATTTGAAGCACAATCAAAGAACCACAGCAGGGAGAGCTGTAACATCATGTTTCTGTCACACATGCTAACATTCATGACATGTCTTTGCATGTTCCTGCGGCGTTCTGCTGTGAACATCGACGACAGATGTATGTGTGTTTGAGGCGCCTGAAGACAGACTTTTCCCTGCTGTTGCCCACTGAGACGTGATTAGCTACTCTCTCCATGACCGAGACCTTAGACAGCATCTGTGTTCTCCTCAAGACCTTATGAACGTGGGAGAAAAAACTAGAGCCACCTGCACCAAATCCAAGACCTCTCCTGTGAGCAGATGACAATCCAGTCAGTTTTTCCTGGTATCATATCATATATTTCTCCAACTTTCAGACCAATTCGAAGACTCCACATGCACAAAAACTCAAAGAAACAAATGTACCTTACAAATGCTGTACAACATATCGCATGGTATTATTATCTCAATATTACTGTTATCCCGATGCAACATGATGGTCTTCGGTGTGATTGACATTTACTATTTGTCTCAAAATCATCTAACCGTGGTGCATCTTTTATTAATTTTTTTTAATCTTGATTTATCCAGGAAAGTATGTACGATTGTACATGTTATTGGTGGAAGGGGAAATCGGAGCACACCTACACAGACACGGGGAGAACAAGCAAACTCCAGATGAGAGTCAAAAACCAGGACATTCTTCCTGTGAGGCAGGGGTGCTAACCACTCTACCACCGATGCACCGTGTATTGGTAAAAAAAGACTTCAGAAAGTCAATTAAACCTAAGTAAAAAAAATATACAGCAAAGTATGTCAAATAAATACAAATACAATTATCTTTGTTAAGCTACAACTTAGTCTTAATCACTATTCGCACAGACTTCTGTAATTCAGAAATGACCCCATGATGTCTGTGTTTTTAGTAATGCAATTCGCACGGGATCAGCTATGTCTGTGATTTACTCGGTTTTACTGACTATCTCACAAGAGGCCTAGCTAAACAGCGATTAATAAAAAAAAAAATAAAAAAAGAAAACTTCTTTATAGGTTTTCCTGTCTTTCTGTATTTGGTGTGAAAGTCCACACAATCATTAAGAGATGAGGGTAAAATAAACAGAAGCACAGAGATGGGGAATCGGACAGGACTACTTTTATCACAGGACCATTGAGTTTGGCAAAATACTGTGGATATTTTGCGGTGTAATTTTTACTTAAATTCCAAGTTTTTAATTAATCAATACAAATGACTAAATGTTCCCAGGTAATACTAATGCCATGCAAGTAGGACTTTAGACTTGTACTATGTTGCATCATTAAATCGTCAAATATTGTTCCAAAACTTCATAAAGAAACAGTCACTGCTAAAATTCTTGTGGCAAATGTGAACAGAAAGGGCAGCTGTCAACAGCAGAGGGAAGTTTCCAAATTAGATAATTTTTCCAGTTTTCCATTGTGTTCATGTAATTTAACAGAAAACCTTATAAAAATGAAAGTAGCTGACTCAAATTTGAGTTATTAATGAATAACACTTAACACAGTTCAAAATGGAGACTTTTAGTGAATAAATGTTTGTGTTGTGTTTCTGAAGGCCACATGATGCAGTATTAAACCACAACTTTTTGCACTTTTCACAGAGTTTGTAGCCTAGCAACAGTAACTGAGGAGGGCCGGATGATGGGAGGGGTTTGACAAAAGGTCAATTGAGTCGACAGAGACTGATTATTGTAAAGTGAGAAGACACTGTTCTGACTGATAGTCTTCAAAGTTGCAGCTATCAAATAATTCCATGTAAACCATTTTCTTCATTAATAAACACAAAGATAAAGAATACAGATCAAGTTAGCAAACCTTCATTGCTTCTAGTGAAGGCTTATGAGTTTTTTATGTGTTTTTTCAGTCTCTATCCGGTTGTGGAGTGAGGTCTGAAGCCGTTTAGTCGTAGCTTTAAGAGTCTTTTTATTGAGCAGTTAGACATTAAAGAAAGGCAGGAAGTAGACTGTTGCATGGGGTGTTTCTAGAGTGCTCTTTGCAGTGTGAAAATAACTCCATCGAGACTGAGCAACTGTTAGCGGAGCCCATTACGGCAAAGGCTCTGAGCATGTATTGGCAAAACACTATTTACTATAAAGTGCCTTCACTCGCCATTGAAGAGGACTCCGAGTGCTTATGAAAGCATTTCATTTTTTCACAAATAGCATTCGTCTCTATATTACAGCACTTTACTTGTGTTTTCTATGCTTATTGTTTGAAATGCCAATAGCTGTCTTTTACAATAATTTGTTCATCCTGTGGATGAACAAAGTTAAGCAGTAAAACAATTAGACCTATAAAGGTCCTGGACATGATGTCACACAACCACTAACATCCTCTGTGTCTGTGTCTCATTGAAACAGAGGTCAAACCAGAGCTAAAAGACTAGGTTTTAGCAAGAGGGCTGTATCAGTGCAGACAGAATGAAGACCAAATAAAGATTAAGATTAGTTAGTTACATATAAAGTCAATTAATATGTATATAGACACAACATCAAAACAACACCTTGTACAATCTAAAAAGAAAAAGCACATGGCATAAACCAAGACAACAAATACAGGGCTGTTACACACAATCTGTGCTAAAGTTAAAGAGTCTAGTTTCTATAGCTCTTGTGACATTGTTGAGACTTGTTGTGCCGTGAACTCCAGAACTAGCTCAGAGAAGGGAAAAAAACGACCAAAGAAAGTCAGAGAGAGTCAAACCAAAGAAAGCAGGCTACCTGGTGCCAGATAGGAGTCAGGGATCAAAATGACGTTTTGTGACATTTAGGTTAATAATTGGAATTACAGTGCTAAATGTAATTCGAGAGTTTGAGATCTTCTCTGGCACTGTTCTACCTTTTCCTGCCAAAATGGTGGAGCGTACACGTGTCGTTTTGAATGTCAGTTAATTCAACATTGAACACTAACCTGGTCTTAGCAGCATGTCATAGAAAATACAAAACCATAGCAGTGTAAGAAGGGCAGAATGCCTGTGACAGTAGTTGCACCCTCTTCAACTTTAGATGTTGTTTATGTTGTATCCCGGGCCAGTTACACACTAATAAATAATTAGCATTGGTCACTTTATTCCAGCTCGAATGCGGCAGCTCCGAGCCTCGGGTGGAAGTGTTTTTGTGCTCGAGTGCTGTTATCTGTCTGCCTTTGAGGTCAGTGCGGAATAAGTAGTCCTTCTATTTTCTCAAGCACCTCTTTTACTGGTGCTATTCTCTTCATCTGTGCGAGCGGCATATCTGTCGCCGCAGAGCCCGGGCCTCCTCCCCTCTGCGTTTGTGAGCAACTTATCAGGTCAGCGCTGTCTTCACATATCACACTATTGCATCACTCCTTTCTTTTCCGCAGACAGGTAGGAGAAAGAAAGCACTACAAAAGAACTGGGAATAAATCAGCCGCCTTTTGTTATTATAATTCAGAAGGGTGGAGACGGAGAGCTAGCGACTAAAAATAAAGCCGCATTAGCGAGGATTGATTATCGACGGTGTTATTTTGACTCCGGTGTCAGCGAGAGAGAGAAAAAAGTTATGAAAAGTGACTTACATATGTCTTGTCACTAGAGTTTTGCTTCTTGAAAACAACACAACAAAAACGACTGGTTTTAATTTTGCACGTAAGAGCATATAAAACTAAATAGACAAATGTTTTGGAACTACAAACCATATTCTTACAATGTCACTGACACCGACTGCTGTCTGTTAAATATATGCTTTCAGAGTGAGTCAAAGGGAGAGTCCAAACAAACCATTCCACCAGGAGCGGGTCTGTGGTGCAGCGTGGGCAGATGAAAGCAACACCAACCATTTTGTTCAGATTAATGTGGATATACTACTCTGTTATTTTGGAAAATTAGGAGAAAGGAACTCACTGCGGGAGGATTTTTGTTTCCACAGGAGCCCGGGCCCAAGACAAAAGTCTAGCCCAATGACAACTCAAAACTAACCCAAAGAAGATGAATGATAGTCTTCTGTTTTTGCTCTTTTTTCTTACCCTTAAACTATTAGTATTTTAGAAAAGAACTGCTTGTGACAAATACTGTCCTGGCGTTTGAAAATGGAGACAATGTTTGATGTTTATCAGTTCAATCAAACTTTATTGCTGTAAAATGTTTAAAACAACTGAGTGTGAGACATGATTAAAAAGAATAAAAGACTTCAGCTAAACAATTACAGAAATATCAAATACAACATAAGATAGACAAATAAATACAGATACTTCAGTTATTTTGTTTTTAAATAGGATAAAAGCCAAAATATTGTTTATATAAAGTACCAAAAAGGATGGGTCTTTAACAGAGATTTAAAGTGCTCAAGACGTGAAGTGGTAAAGTGTTCCATAAAAAAAGCCCTGGAACAGCCCGTCTGCAGACCTCAGAGCTCTGAGACTTTTAAAAACAATAACATTATATAAGGAATTCTGAAACAGACAAGAAGCCAATGTAATGACTTTCAGTTGCAGCATGAGCTAACAGATCCATCCCATTTCACATTTGCACGAGTGGCAGTAGAAGGCCTAGTAGCAGTGAGCATTACCCTCAGAGAGAAAATAAAGCAGTTTAGGTTGGATACTTTTTAGTTTTACCCCTCTAATTGAATTTTCAAATTCTTGTTAAACGCCTCTGACATTGTGGCTAATTTGCTCAAATCAACAAAGAACACCGTTTCTGTTGATCAGTTTCCTGCCTTGTTGCTAAACCAAAGCATTTCAGAAAATACTATGACTCTTTCTCTGGGGATTATTAGTGTATTTAGCAACATGCTATGGTGTTAGCAGCAGCTAAATTCATTTTGATTTAGTGCTATAGCTTTTTTTGTCAAAATTCAAAAGCTCAACTGAATTTATTGGCCTGGCCTAGCACAAATCAGAATTACTCAACTGTATATTTTGGTGCACCACATTATATAATAAATACTGTGAGTCACTTTTTACTGTGTGGTAATTGAAAAAGATTATTATGAATTTGCAGACAGCAGAGTGCCTGCTAAAGCTGGCAAACACAACATATGTCAGGACAGATAACAAATACTGTACTCCACCAATTTAACGCCTTTCTAACCCCATCCTCCACATACGTGCACCGTGTGGCTTGTGTAAACACCGCCGCCATGTTGACATTTGTTTTCCCGGCAGAGAACGTGCAGCGGACCACAGTGACACGAGAGCGGCTCAGCTTTAAGAACAAATGGCGGTGAGGAGAATGAGGAGAACAGGAGAGCACAAGCCAAGGTCCTTTCTGCCCCCGTGGCTGCTCGCTGATCGTCGATGATAAATGGCTGAACACGCCCGAAGTCTCATTTGGCTCGGGCTGCATCAGGTGATAAAAGCAGAGCGGTGTCAGGAAGAGAGTGTGCTCAGCGCCACAAGGACAAGGCCTCACACCCGCCGAGGCAAGTACAGCGACTTAATATTCAAGGCAGAGCGCAGGCTTCTCCCAAAGCAGCGGTGGCAACGCAGGAGAGAGCAGAGGAAGTCATTTTCGGTTACCATGGTGGCAGTCTGTACAACAGCTCCAGCTGCTCACTGTTAAATGTAAAGTGGGGGAAATAGGTGAGAGGAGTTCAAAATATCTCAGAAAAGTGTGTCACCAACCACTCAGCAAAAAATATTGGAAATACAATGGAACAGTACAACTCCACAAGACACAGCTAAATGACTTCTGGCATGCATTTAATAACTGTCTGCCCTCGGATATAAAGTTTTACTGTACACGTCTCCACTTTTTTGAATTTGATGTAGTTTTTAGAGTTCTTTTTTATGCTTCAGAGACACTCTTGCAGTGTGACGCAAACAATAATTTGGATGCTTTTTTTACCAGGTGTATTTCATGGGGAAAAGCCAGTGCATTTGTAAATAAAGAGTTTATTGTTTGACACTTTGGATCAGCTGATTCACACCACTGTCCATTCCCCAGGAGCTGAGGAGGAGAAGATGGAGATGCCATGCAAAAGACAGGATTGAGTTGGCAATCAGTGATCGTCTGAGTGTGTGTGGCATCCTGAGTTTGATGCCAAGCTATTTTAGAAACCTGACTATAAACCAGTTTTTTATACATTGTTAGGGAAATGTTGAAATATCAGAATCTTGGCCTTCAGCAGGACAAGTAGGATTTCTTTATTTCTTTCTACAAACTTACAAATCTCATGAGACTCCAGCGGCTGTGCAAGTTGAGAATTGTACTGTTACATAAATAAACTACTGTTTACATAAATAAATAAAAAATTGCAACTTTAATATTTTTATAGAAAGGCAACCAATATTATTATTTTTAAAACTAAATAATAAATATTTTCAAGGTGAAGACAATTTATTGCTTGTCTAAGAGCTTATATTACTAGAGGGAGTTAGTTTCAGGTCAAACACCAAAGTCCAGGTGCCTTTGCTTTAACCCTTAATCCCAAGATGACCTGGGTGACCGAGAACCTTCACAGATAAAGGAAAATTGTTATCTATAAAGATGCTAGCACCAGCAACAGCTATCTCTATATTGGGCTTTTTTTTAACCTTTATTTGAAAAATTCTGCTTGTAAAAGTCACCTCCAGGGGTCACCACAGTGAAGTAGTTGACATGGGTTGCTTGGCCCTTTCAGACGCAACCCTCTCCATTCACCTGGGCTTGAACTGGCACAGATCTCCCCCCATCTCCCTCTCTCAAACTGGGTGCACTAACTTCTCCCGAGGCTTGAGAAAGTCTGCTTGTATAATGTAGAATTTACTGTATGTACATCACTTCTATCTAATTGTTTTTTCTTTATCATTTCTTTTATCCTGATATAGGTTTGCATATCTTTTCTTATATGGAACACATCTTCTTTAACGAATGTAATTACATGTATTCATTACAGGGCCATTATGAATCTGTCAGAGCTTTTATGAGGTGTGTTGCATGTTTACCACAAACATTAGCTTACGACGTTAATTACTGTAAACCACTGAGGTGACCGCACATGTTCATGTTCAACTGGAACACAAACTGCACAGAGTCACTTACTGTGTGGAGCCCACCTGGCAAACACAGCAAACTTTTACACTATTAATTATCTTAGTGGGCCTCACACAGATAATCACTCCTCAAACATTCCCGCCTAATGCGACTCTGCTCCGACATACAGAAAAGAAAAATCTTTTAATTAAAAAGGAAGCAAACAAACAAACAAAGCCGTGGCTAATTATATCCAATCAGTTTGCAATCACAGTGTTGCATGTCTCGATTACAGGACTCGGACTTAGCTCATCAATGTAATCGGGACTCGTGCAGGTCCTGTTTAAAAATGCCCACCCACGTTTTTTTTTGCACACTGTCTTTGCAGAAGACAGTGTGCGGTGATGTCTCAAAGGAAATAGGAAAGACGTGTGGCTCCCATTCTAATAAAACACACTGTACCTTCACCTCCGTCTCAGACTAATGAAGCTGGATTTGCATAACACACCGACACTACACAAGAGTCTGTACAAAATTATTTTGTTTTGAAGATATGTCTATTTTGGTGCATGACAGGATTTAGGAAAACAAGGTAGGATTATTCTAACAAAGTCACTTTTAGTCACTTCAACAGTTTCCAAATCAGTGTTTTTGCAGTGAACAAAATTAACAAAGGAAAACATTAGGATGTGTCTAGAGCTAAAAGGTAAAAACAGCAAAATGTTGAAAATGACAGTCTAAATGTTGGAGGAAGTTGCGGGAAAAGGACTGCTTTTCTGGTTTCGCTCTGGTTGAATCTATTTAAAGGTTACCTGTGCCCACTGACATTTCAATAATCAGCGGTTGTTGTGTGGTTTTTTTTTCGGACCGTGACCACAGTCTGGCTGAGGTCACGACCTGCATTTCAGAGATTTGTGAGTTTTTAACAGTGTCCTTCTCAGGTCTCAGTGGTTTAAAACTCACCTTCCTAACATTCTGGGTCTAAGGTTTATGGAAGTCATTGTTGAAAGAAAGATTTCACTCATAAAAAAGATTCCAGAAACCAAAATTACAGGCAGCAGAGGACGTGTCACGCCCAGGGCATGCAGCATCTTTTCAGGCAATCTTTAGACTTAGTCTTTTTGCTTTGTTTACGTCGGTTCCATATTCCAGTCTGTGAAAAACTCTTAAAAAATACTATTTAAAAAGGTGATGAGCACGTAGCATTAGTTTTAACTTTTTTAACTGTTTTATACCGGAATCTAATCTAATTTTGGTCTTTACTTGTTCCCGACCTTCCGTGGTCTAGGTCTTGTCTTTGTCTCGATACACTATGGTCTCGAGCATGACTTCATTCATTTTTCATTCATTCATTTTCTACCGCTTTGTCCCGTTAGGGGTCGCGGGTGACTGGAGCCTATCCCAGCAGCTTTGGGCCTGAGGCAGGGTACACCCTGGACAGTGGCCAGTTAGTCGCAGGGCTAACATATAGAGACAAACATTGACTGATAACCATTCACTCTCACATTCATTCACTAGGGACACTTTAGAGTTGCCAATTAACCTGTACATGCATGTGTTTGGTCAGTGGGAGGAAGCTGGAGTACCCAGAGAGAACCCACAGTAACACGTGGAGGACATGCAGACTCCTCACAGAAAAACCGGAGTCAGCTGAGAATATTTGAGTCGGCCGGGTTTTGAACTCACGACCTTCTTGCTGTAAGGCAGGAGTGCTAACCACTCTGCCACGTGCACCCTTCGAACATGACTTTGTCTTGGTAAATATAGTCTTCAATGCAACACAACATTGTCGCTTAGACAGGTCCTCTTCTTTTATACATTCTGCCAAAAGAAAACCTGTGCAGTATCCTTGACAACCAGTTGATTCCAAATCCTACAGTTTGAGTCTGAAGCATCTAACACTATCACATTTTTAACGTGACAATTGAACCATTAATTATTCGTAGCAGAATTGCATTTCATCCGAGGTTACACGACACAGCAACACAATCAAAGACAATTAATCTTCTCTTTGTAGAAAAGATCTGACGGTGTTAGAAACTTAACACAGCCCAATAAAGAATCCTGATATAAGCTGTTTTATATTTTTATTGAGTAATACTGTGATAATATTAGGATCTGAAACGTGCCTATTATGGTTTGATTAAAACACCAGAAAGGCTATGTCCATCAATTTGATCTTTTGAACATTTGTACTCCGTAAAGACCTTCCACATGTCTGATTTTTATTTTAAATCATATTTAATTAAAGTGAACAAAATGTGATCATTTGTATCTACTTGAACCACTGGAGGGATGATGACTCCTCTAAATGTTCTGAATTTAAATAAAAAAAATATTTTGGCACAGTGGCCTTTGTGTCCAGACAGCAACGGCGACTATTACTGTGAGTGTCAGTAATAAACCTCAACAATTATTATGATTTATTTTTCTACAAAGTGAAACATTTGGACTTTAATGTATTCATTCTTACTTTTAATAAAAGACATGACAAGGACAATAGTGTAAGAGAGATGTAACTATAATTGACCTGACAATAAAAGTGGAGCAGATTTTCATTACGCCAAAGAAAAATAATAACTTCTATTCTTCTATTTATATCTTTATTTATGTGCACATTGTCTTCATTGATTACACTGTGACTGGTCAAAAAAGCTTTTACACAATTTCTAGTAGATAGTAACAAATGTGTTTGTTGATTTAATTGTCTTGTTTTTAATCTTTAAGAAAAATTCTGAATGAAAAAGGTGAAAACTGACGGTCAAAATGACTGCTGACTGACTTTCTAATAGGAATAGAGCTCTGGCCTTAGACTTGAGTGTGTCACTGAATCCCATCACAGATCGATGAGACATATGCCACATATTAGATAATTATTCCCATTATGCCTTTTCATAATTAATTACATGTAATTATTCCGACTAATATTAAATGTCAATATGCCAGTTCTCTGATGTAGCTCCTGTCGCTCGGCTGCAGCCATCTGCTCCGTACTGTAACATGTTGATCATAAAGGATGTGTAACAGGCACTCAGCTGAAACCTTCGCAGGCGAGAATTTCCATAACTCATCACTCTGAACATTTAAAAACTGTAATCATATTAATGTGAAGAGCCTCACTGCATAAATCACAGTGGCTTATATTTAAAGGCGGTATTTTTGATGGAGGGTTCTACTATGGCCGTCTTTTTTCGTCAGAGGGTTAGTGAAAGTTTATTTGTGATGTATTTTTAGTCAAAGGTTAAGTAAAGTTCAAGAATGCTTTTAAGGACAATTCACTGTTTGCAAATTGCAGCCACAAATCTTACAACGGTGCATTTTCTCCAGCCCTAATTTGCGGCTCTATATTTGGATAAATGCACCTCCAGCCAAACTTACATCCAAAGAGTTTTGTAATACCCCCCAAAAGCCCCGAAGACGCAGACAGCTCTATGTCTTCATCAGAGCCGCATTAATGATATTTCTGTGCGAGTGTAATGTTTAATTACCGGACGCTGTGGCCTCGGACTGTATCCGAAGAACAATTAACCTGAGTCATGCTGCTCCGGGCCACGTTCATAAAGAGTGAGGGGGGGATGGTGGAGGGTTGTTGTGATGGGATGGAGTACTCGACAGGAGAGAGAAGACTTGATGAGAAAGTGACACTGGAGCCCATCGTCCAGTCGTGAGGTCAGAGGCTCACGTCCATCCAGAGTGGACGCTGGGGTTGGGATAGGAGGAGTTCCAATCAGATGTTGTGGCAGAGCAGATCAGGACGCAGGCATGCTGTCACCAACAAGGTAATCCAAATTTAATCATGGTGTCAACAGACGCTACCATATATTTACGTGTGTTGGAAAACCAACATTTTATAATAGGAAATGTATATTAATTATATTAATTATATTAAGACATCATCCTGGCTCAATTTTTAAGAATTTTAATAGATAAGAATGGACTGGAAGAAATGGAATCTTTGGCCAATCACATGCTCACGTAGAGAGGTCTCGAGTAAAGCACCTCCCATTGGCTGTTGAACATTCAGGCTACGTTATTTGGAGAAACTAAAAACATGAATTATTAGCACAGTGCTACTAGATTAGAGTGGCACAACCCAATTTTCATTTCACCCTCCATGTCTCAGACTGCACTCATGCCCAACAGCAGTAGAGGAAGCAAAATACTAATACATTACGTCAAACTGAAGTTTACTGTAAACGTTTAGCTCCAAATTCAAAGTTAGAGCAGCATTTATCTCTGCCTCGTCAAACATGACTGAATTGACGTTATTTTCACGTTGCCTCTCTTTTCTGTTTGTGTTTTAAATTTTTCCAGTATCCAGCAATAAATATACAGTTTCTCTGTTTTATTGACAGTAAGAAAAAATTATAATACTTCCTTATTAAAAAGCAGTGTAGATCAATGGGAGTGCTCCTTTTTCTGGAAGCAAGCTGTAATTGGCCAAAGCCCTCCGTCTAAGAATGAAAATTCTTTTAGAATCCTTGATAATATAGTCTAGATGATTTCTTAAGAACAAAAATATCTTTTTTTAAATTATGCTATTAGGTGATTAATCCTTTCTTTTGAAAAAGGTATACTTTCTATTTAATTTAACTTGCATATTTATTTCTTTAATATCAGTCTATTATCGCAGTGGGGAAATTCACTGTTGACAACCACCAAACACTATTACCCGGAGGAAACCCCCCCCTCAAGCACATAGAGAACATGCAAACTCCACTCAGAAAGGCCCCGTCCTTCTTGCTGTGCGGCGACAGCATTTCAAGATTTAAACATAGTTTAGATTGGTTTTCCTTTAAAACGAGATTAAACTTGATGAATTAAGTTTTACAGTGCTACTGAATGTTTCTTTAGACACTGAATCATGTATAGGGGCCCAAACAGAAGATTAAGTAACTGCTAGTGTGACTAAAATACACAGTAAACGATTGCAATGCTTTTACTCGTTGACCACACTCAATTATGATGCCAATAAGTGAACAAAGCATAATAACAAATCACCCAAACAACATTGTACCTGCCATTAAACCGCACACAAGATTTACAACGTGCTGCGTAATTATGGCCAACTTGAGCAACACAAAGTGGGATTCTGCAGTCGTTATAGGTCAATAGGTCACACATTCTATCTCACTCAATTTAATCTCATCTCTGTTTAAGCATGTGTCACAGTTGAGCTTTATTTACAGGGTACAGTGTCTACAGTGAGCCATACCTTTCAATCAAAATGAGCTGCGGAAGATAAACGAAGCCTGTTTAAACAGCCAGAATAATCTGTCATGTGAATGTGGAATCATTTAGAAGGGCTTTAAGAAGACAAACATGTTAACAACAGCCGTGCCAGTGAGCATTTCATCCACAAACTGTATATTTGTCAGTTCATTCAATCCGAAAACCACAAACAAGCTTCAGAACATGCTTACAAGTTCTCCTCTATTCCCTTTTGCACCTTTTGTGATTCATTACAACATTTGCATGAAGCTGTCTGAAGTGGAAGCAGCGATTGTGCAGCATGTCTTTGGTGCGTGAATATAAATTATAGATTGTGTTGATGCCGGCAGAGTCCTCCGTTGGGAATCACTGCTCTCACTGACGGCGCGGAAAAAACGGCGAAAGTGTTGCATCTCCAACACGTCCTCAGCCATTTTCTACGATATTGTGTAAATCATAAAGGGGCAGTAAAAGGGTCAAAGAGTGCCGCTAATGTGTGTGCAAAACCTTTGTCCTGGTGCCTTTTAGCAACGCTGCTGCGGCTGCTGCCTCAGCGGTGACGAGACGCTCAAAGCTGTCCGTCACTGTGGACTGACAGCTCAGAAGTCGGGACGGCGCTGAGTGGCAGCTGAGGTTTTTAAAGGAGAGCCGTTGTGTTCAGGCTGACACACTTGAGATGACGCTCTGCCGCTCAACGTGAGAGAACTTAAGAGTGTTCTTTAAAAGGTTGGAATGATATAAAGATGTGACAGTATGGGAAACAAGTCGTCATATTTCTAATCAATAAAACAACATGCTGGATGTTTTCACTGTGATTCGGCACTTGGAATGAAAGTTTTTAAAAACTTTGATGTGTCATATATTTTTTTTGGTTGAATTTTCCCAATTTCCTTGCATTAAACAACTGGGCTTTGAACTTAATTTTGAGGCCCTAAATTCCAGCACATTTGATAAACAATATTATACTGGTTATAGGCCCGGCCCCTCCGCCCTGACACTAATTCCTCCAGTGGCTACTTGTATTATTGCTGTAGACCACAAAATGAAATGAGACCTATAAAATCAAACTTCAGCTAATCATCTAAATAAAGACTTTCTATCACTGCTCTGGTACTTAGTCAAACTCATTGATAGATGACAAAAACTCGTTCACCAATGTGCAACTTTTATCAAATATGCAGCCATGATTAACTCACAATCCAAGTCTAATGTATTACTGCTATTACCTTCTGCAGCAGCTGAGTTTTTTGCAAAAAAATATTTGAGTTCTCAATCACACAGAAATCCATTTGTGACCTTGAGACCTCCATGGGCACATGTGCGCTGACACCTTTAAGAGGCAGGTCTTGGTGCTCTTCTTGTTTAAATCTGGTATGTTCTTATTGAAATGAGAACCCCACATAGGCCATAGACATCTGGAAATGGAGGCAAAAATAGGAAAAGTTTGAAAAGATGCAACACTCAAATCACATGACTTGATAGCTTCCAGAATACGGAAAGAAAAATTTCTGTCTGAGTTAAACAAAACATGGAGCAATTTGTCTTATTTTTTGTTAAAAATAAAGAGAGCTTTGTTGAGCTCTGGTCAATGAAGTTTTGAGGTCTCCACTTTTTGTTATTGCTCTGTGTTCTCCTTGATCTGTTAGAATTGTCTAATCTATAAATTATAATTCCCTCACACTAAGAAAAATAAAAAGGCACTGATGCAGAAGAATTTGTGGTTTTTCATCAGTGTGATCTTGACAAGTGAAGGCAATAAATGTGGGCTAGTGCTGAAAGCATGCCATGAAAGTGCCATTCTGAGGCTGGTGTTGGCCCCTCAGCTGAGCAGGTGCCCACGTTACACACTGGATATGCACAGGCGTTTCACAGTCCGCCCCCGCTGACCTCTCTAAGCTGCTGAAAACTCTGAGTCGCCAGTGAATCACAGACCATCAACCGAGCAGAATTCACAGAGGAAATATGATGTTGTTATGTTAGCCACACTCAGGCTGGAAGTTTTCTTCTAAATATTGTATTTCTCTGTCTGAAAAGACTCACAAATATTATTTCTCAGTAACCTGAGTGCTGTGGTCAGTATCCGCCTGTTTAAAACTGCTAACTCAGAGTTGTCAAACTCACAGACATCCATCTTCTCTTTATCAAAGTTATTGATCAGCAATAAACCATGGCTGGTTCAGACGAATGGTCTGAACTCAAGACATGGATGTATTATTAGAATAGATCCTAAATATTTATTGGTCCAATGAACATGGATGACTTACCAGCCCTGAGAGGAGGTACTTAGAGTTATGGGCAAGTTTAGGTGTTTAATTAATGCCTGACTATAACTTCAGAAACTGTAAAGTATTTCTCTAATAAAAGGAAAGCAACGGAGGCAAGTTCTCCACAGAGAGTGTAGGTACACTACTCCAAGTAGTAGACTAACTACTCAAAAAAGTTAACCCTACTTCAAAAATTATGACATGGAACTAGTATCAAAGGGATTTTTTACATTTTTACCATAGGAAAGAACAGCTAAGCAAAAATGAAATTGCTAAAGCCTTGTTTCTGCATCAACATGCGGAAGAGAACTGTGTTGTGTGTTTATTATAAAACAGACAACATACAAGGCCTTGAGTTTGACTAGTCGATTTGTTGCTCCATTATGAAAAAGGTAAGTGGGACACAACAGAGGAGGACACCGGGGCAATGTAGTTGATGTTTGCATGCACACATGTGGTTGAGTAGTGATTATTACATGTTATGGCTTTTGATCTGCAAATCATTACATTTATTTGGAGGCCTCATGTAATCCCTAAAGCTCGGTTATCAGCGCTACAGAATTGAGCGGCGCCTCTCACACATCTGTCAGCGGCTGATGATTGGCATGTCGTATTCTGGAGGTGAGCTATCAAACTGTCACCTCAGCAGGATGCCCAGTGCCTGGCAGTGCTGATATGATTTATGTAGGTGCTGATTGTGTCAAGTGCTCGGCAAATTGATTGTGTCACATGTGTGTGTAAACCCTGCAGAGCACACTGAGAAGCACAGGGCCGAAGCCATCAAATACCTTTACACACACGGGGAAGGTTAAATCGAAGGTGTGCTGTAAACTGGGTGGTTTTAAAGATTTGGCAAATGCTATAAAGTTGAAGTCAGGTACTTTTGGGCAACTTGACTGTATAATTTAATGTAGGATTTTCATTTAGACCAAACTCATATTTGCCCTTTCATAATGTCTACTGTGGAAAAAAACATTTTTTATTTTATTTAAATGATAGAGACTTATAACCATAAATACGTAATAAGTAAATATGTATGGCACCGTCAAAAAGGCACAGTAGTCCACTATCAGTTTAGATGCTAAGCGTAACTTTAAAAAGAATACTTCTAATCTGAGGTTGGGACACAGAGAGGAGTGAAGTGTAGACAGGCTGGATCAGATGGCTGAGGGGTCTAAAGTCTGGTGAGGGTCAGCAACAAAGATCAAAACACCAATAGACAGGTTGGAAAGCCTGGTTAAGACACAAGCATATTGTGAGTGGGGTAGATACTGAGCTTCTAACATCAATAAATCTAACTTTGTAGGTTTAACTACTCTCCCTTTTCATGCATTGATAACGCTTTTAAGTGGAAGTTTTGACTTTGAAGAGATAGGCCAACCTATCATGGAAAAAGTTTTAGTGTCACTGTGGCTTTAAAAGACAAGAATGGCTACTCTGTAACCAAAAGCACACCGCTTCCTCTGCTAAGTCTCATTTAGGCCCAAGTCACTCGGTCTAAGCTCAGGGGCCACTGCAATCAAGAGGAGAGAATTCAGATGAGTGCTCCTCTGGCCCTCATTTGCGTTTATAATTCGCCCAAAGGACAAACCAGAGACAGGACAATTTTGTAAAATGCACAAGAACAGGGTGTAGGGTGACTCCTGTCAATGGCCAAAGTGATGAGAGGGGCATTGAGTAGCTGGTTTTGGCAATGATATTGTGGGCCCAGTGGTAGAGCGATTGTCCTATAACTGGAAGGTTGGTGGTTTGATTCTCGCTCTACCCAGTTCACACTGTTGTTGTGTCCTTGGGCAAAACACTAAACCCACCTTGCCTCTTGTGGTGTTCCAGCTGTAACACTGGTGAATGGAAGCTTTGAGTACCAGGCTGGGTTTGTGAATTTTATTACAGAAGAATCTGCTACTGACATCTTTAAGCACAACTCTAGAGTTTAGGGAACATATTAAATTCAGGAATTAAAGTATATTTAATAGTTTTTTTCTGTAGCACAAATGGCATTGTTGTGTTTCTATTAAAAAAAAGGTCTTACTTCATTAATGCTCCAGAAAAACTAAGCATCTAAAGCCTCTGTCCTTACTTTTACAATAGCACGTAGCCAAAAACTACCAATAGACTGCAATGTAAATAAAAATCTTGAGTATGACTCACAGTGAACCTAGAACTTCCAAAATTGTCAGCGTTTTGTATTGTTTATTGACTTTTCACAGCCTGCTCCATAATCAGAATCAGCTTTGATTAAGCAATGAATTTGGTTCTAGCATTTATTATCATTTTGGCACTCAACAACACTCAAGAACACTATAAATTAACAAAATAACAACAAAATATATGGTCTGTAGGAAACCGTTGGTTCATGTCTCAATAGTTCAATACCTCCTTTAGACTTTAACAGAGCCAGTGGAGTCTCTGATGATGTTTGCTGGCCTCTTATTGGTTCTGGAGGGGTACAGGGAGAAGGCATGGAGGACTCTGATGATCTGCTCTAAAGTTTTCACAGTCCTTTGCAGTCTGGACCAATCCTGCTTGGTGGTGGCCCCAAACCACACAGAATGGACATGGTGAAAGCGCTTTAGAAGCTATGCGACAATAAGAAAGTATCAATAAAATAATCAGTAACTGTGACTGAATTCCAATGTTAATTTTGACAGCAAATTTTTATTTAGTTATTTTGTCTTTAGACTAAATTCAACTTAGTTATCTTATCCTTATTAGTTTAGTCTAGTTTTAGTTGACTAAATATCATAAGAATATAGTCTACTATAGCTACACTAGATTTAGTCAACTAAAAAATAAAGGGTAATACATCGAATGTCGGGATGGCTTCCTGAAAAGTTCACTTCAGGTTTGTTGTGTTCTTCCGGTCGGTAATGATAGCTGCACATGCCGGACATCAAATGTGAAATGTGTCCATATGTCCTCCCTTCTTTCCTCCCAAGCATTAACATGTTTCATATTGAAAAGCCAATTTCTTTTTATTGCCTGTCGTCTTCCCGTGGCTAACTAATATTTGCATCTGAGATCAAGTCCACCGCTTCCGTCTGTTTATTTTTGTTTTCATTCATTGATGAAAGTGTTCATTCATTTAGTCAAAGTTTTTGTTCTCATTAATTACTTTTATTTAGTTCTTCTTTCATTTTTGACCGCAAAAATATGTCATTGATGAAAACTTTAACAAAAATGATTTGTCAACAAAATGAATACTGTTGAATTCAGGCCTATACATATGCATGTCAGATTCCAAATAAATAACATATGCATTTTTAGTTACTGTTTTCCTGAAAGGTTGTAATTTTATGGCTAGTTGGAAGGATCACATTGTTTACTTTTTCTTAGAATCTTTAATGAATGCTAGACCCAAAGACACTAAATGAACGCTCCAGTGATGAGTCTTCTTTGCACTCACAGAGTCCACTTGAGAAAAGCATTGTTTTGGCAAGTCAAGTTCTTGGGCAATACTAATGGACAACATGCTGCTACATTTCTGCCTCCTTACAACAGATTGCTCATATTCTGGCTTTTGAATCCTGGCCGTGTGCTACTTGGCAAGTTGTGACCTTGGCTTGGGATTACTTAAAGGGCTATTTATCACAGCTACTTTTCTGCACTGGTCTCCTTTCTGAACAGCTGGAAACCTGTTTACAACACAATGGAAAATAAGCCTGAAAATTAGTTAATGACTAAGCTTCATCTGCAAACCCAACAATTCTGCATGGATGGTAGCCAAAGAGGATTGTTGAATGCAGGTAGAGAAAAATGTTGTGCAACAAAAGAGTCAAGATTTTAGCTTTTTGCCTCTTTATTTTATCTTGCTGAAGCAGGAGTTTCACAAAATATTCTAGATAAAACGTCTAGATAATTGTAATTATCGTTAGCTGTGGAAACTAACACCATTAAGCTCCGAATAAAAATGACTATCCATTCTATTAAACAACTAGGTGAGTAGGCAATTGCCTAGGGCCCCAACAAGCACCGGACCAAAACTCCTGCGCTCTGTCCCGACCTTAAACACATCTGCCCAAGTCTGGTCTTTAAAAAGCATCTCGTTTACTACACACAAGTTTTGTTGTAGTGTATTAAGTATTAATTAACTATTTTAATGTTGTACCATCTGACTGCAGGTAAAACCACTTTATTTTGGTGGAGGCAGAAAAGGCCACAGCATTAGAGCTGCACAACTTTATCTAATTTCACAAAAGACAGCTTGCTCAACAGTCATTTAGATTAAGTAAGTGACCAGACTGTTGGCCTACTTTAGAGTCCTGATTGCAGGCTTAAACTATAACTTTCTAAATCCAAACTTCATCATTATAAACAGCACTTATGTGTGCTTCAGATGCACTGATTAAAGAATTGGGGCAATTCCATGGTTATGTTGTTATAATTTTACTCACCCTGTAGCAGGTGAAAACTTCATAAACTCCTTTAAAATGTACCAGAATACAGGGAATTACAGCAACTTATTGGTTAGAAGTTCTTGGTTAGGACCCCTCACTTCGCAAACCCTCAGACATTCTGTCAGACAATGTCTGCAAACCTTTATTAAATAGCTTTCATTTGATGATATCTGATCAATTATTATAAATAAAAATGAAGTATTGTATTGAAGTAAAGTATTGGTGTATGATATTTGTGGATGGGCTACAGAATCTCTCAACTTCAAGGCCTACCGTTAATGCTAAATGAAGGTGTGAGTGCATGAGCTGTTTCCTGTCTCTGTTGAGCTTATTTTTGACACAAAGGTGTGTTACAGGTCTGTATTATTGTGATAACAATTGTGAGAGCAGGTCAGTTAGCAGCTAATGAGCGGAGGAGCACAGATGAGTGTAGCCTACCACCTGAGAGTTACAAACCAGGACTGCATTTGGGTCTGACAGGTCTGTGACAGAACCCCAGCTCACCCTCAGGAGAGGCTCATTACAGACAAACTAAACTTTACAGGAAATACAGGAGGTTTGTTCAGAAAAAGCCCAAAATGTAAATGGAGTTCAATAAATGGGTTATAGATAGAAAACACACTTCTCTTGAGGTAATGCAAGACAGAAGGCTTTGTTGGTTTTATTCTAGTGTTGACAGTGTACAGATCATAAATAATAGTTTATCTCAGGTGTGCTGTGTGTCCTGAGACTCTTGTGTAAGTGCACATATTGCAGAGCGGCTAATTTGCATAATTAAAAAGCAACAGCAAAGTTAAAAACTTTCGAAGATGTTAAAGAGTTTAGTGTGTCATTAAAATATTGCCTTTTAATGTAGTTTTTAATCTGAATATCATTGCCTCTTACTTATAGACAGTCACTAGAGCAGAGTATGAGAAATACACAAATACAATTACAGAATTATACAGTTCAAAACAAAGCTCAAAACACCCCAAAGAATTTTTCATGATTATGTTTCAGACTGATGTTAAGGTAGCAATCATGTATCGGTATCATGATACTCAAGCCAGGTATCGAACCAAACTCAAACCGCATGTATTACAACATCTCTAGTAAAAAGTAATATGATCAATTCTCTTGGTTTTATAATGAGGAGGATGCAAATATATAGACATTAGACTTTGGACAAGGAGGAGGGAAGCTGACACTGAATTTTAGATTAGCTCTTAATACCATCAGCAGTCAAGTGCTAATCATAAATACTTTCTGTGGTATGAGTGAACCTCCAACAGCCAGCACCGCAGTGTAAACCGAGCATATAGCAGCAAGAATCATAAGCCATTTCAAAATAAACATCAAGCAATAAACATAAACATGTAATCAAGATCATTTATACAATGACAGGTTTTGATGTTTTCTCAGTGCATGGCTTGATTAGACTCCCATCTCTGAGGAATAAAATTAAACCTCCAGCCAACAGTCCCAGGAGAAAACAGAGATTGCTAAGCATTTTATTTATTACATTTTTTTCTTGACTCATGAAGTTGGCCCGCTGAGATATCTGCCGCACACAAACTTGAGCCCAACTCATCACACTTGTAGTCATCACCAGATTTTCACGGCTGACATTTTGTGACTCTTCTCAAATCCTGTGTGTCATAACAGCACGTCCCACACTGCAGACAGGAAGCCTATCACAACCCGAGAGCCTGCCCACTCGAGTGTCGGCTCCTCTGTTGATTTGTTATCAACAGCACCTTTAGGCTTTTTGCTGCTCTTAAGTCCAGACTGTTCACATGAGTTTAAAATGGATATAACTGGATTTGGACAGCTTTTAAATGGTTTACCTTAGACCAGGGGTCTCAAACTTGTGGCCCGATGGGGCCAACTGCGGCCCCCAAAACAATATTTTTTGGCCTGCAGGACGATATGAAAGTTTGATGTTAGTGCACCCTGTGAGTTTTATATGAATGGCACGGTACCACGTTGTGTGTGGAAGGTTCCTGTTTGTGCAAGCTGGAACTGAACCAACCTACCATCACAGTGGAGTTTATGGCTCCTGGGGGCGGGCCATTGGCTGGGCTTGATGCAGGCAGAGAAACATTTAACAACTATGAGCCTGTGTAACATCACATAGTGATCATAAAATTACTGTATCTTACTGTGTTTGAAATGAGCATGTTTGACCTTGAGCTGGACAAAGTCAATGTTACCGGCCTTGGATTTGGCATCATGTCGATTGTATTTTGTTTTCCCATCATTTGAAATGGGCGGATTTGTTTGAAAGTTAATGGCAATTTGACCACCACTATCCATGTGGATTTGTTATCATGACGAATCTGCAAATTAACGCCGATGTAATGTTGATCACCGAGGGGGGTGGACATCCAATGGGGCCACTCAGCAGTTCATTCATGTTCTTCAATATTCCATTTAAGTTCAGGATAGCTCAGGTTCAGAAGAACCCACTGAAGTTAAAGAACTGTTAGTAATGACGTTTGAGAGGATTTAACAAAGCTTTTTTTGTGGGATACCTGATCCGGCCCAGCCTCACCCAGACTCTGCCTCCTGCGGCCCCCAAGTAATTTGAGTTTGAGGCCCCTGCCTTAGACCTTTATTGGTTTTAAGTGGCTCTAAACTGGTTGTAGATAGATTTAGATGGACAATTTGGAGTGACCTTTACAGGATTTGGACAGGTTCCGTATGGTTTCAGGTGGTTTAACTTGGACCCTAACTAGTTTTGAAGCTTCTAAAGAGTTTATAATCAAATATAGTAGTTTAAAGTGGCACAATTATAAAAAATACAATCTCATTTTGATTAAATGGTTCTTAGACAAAGCGGTTGGTAGAATCAGGCCTAGTTCACTGACACAGTACCCTCAGCTGGACAGAAAACTCTGATATGAATGATATATAATTTTATGCCACCAGGACGCGCAAATTTCAGCTTAAACTGAGGGAGCAGAAATAGGCTGATATACTGGACACAAGCATATTATATATTAAGAGTATTTGTACAAAATGCAATAAAATTGGATTTGGATGCGGTGAAACTGATATAATTATGACTGTAGCTGGTTTTGACTGACCTTTTCCTTGGTGTAGATTGATTATGTTCTAAACCAGTTCTAAATTAATTCAATCTCATTGGGTTTTGTGCAGTTTAACATGGACTTTATCCAGGTTTAAATGGATGTAACATTGTCATAACTGGATTTTGGCATGCTTTAACTTGGAACATAACTTGTTATTAACAGATTTGAACTAATTTCCAACCAGACTTGGTTTGGGAGTACATGACCAGAGTTTCACCAGTTTAGAGTGGAATTGGACAGGTTTTAAGTGGTTGACCTTAAACCGATTTAAAGTGGCTTTAAATTTAAAAATGGAATTGATATAACTTGGGTTGTAGTTGGTTTTGACTGACCAATTTACAAGGGTATGGTAAATGGTAAATGAGGTGCATTTATATAGCCCTTCTTAGGCACCCAAAGCACTTTACATGCTGCTTCCACTCACCCCATTCACACACATTCACACCTGGGAAAGTCAGAGAACCTTCAGTTTTATATGACAACCGCTCTACCACCTGAGTCACTGCGCATAGATGGATGCAGACTTTAACCAGTATATTTAACCAGCTGTAAATGGATTTTGATGGGTTTTGTGTGGTTTCAGTTGGACTTGAACTAGGTTTAAATGTATGCATCCTTGTTATAACAGGATTTGGGCAGGTTTCAGGTGGTTTACCTTGGGCCTTAACTGGTTTTAAACAAATTTAAACTGGTTAGAACCAGACTTGGGGTGCACGAGGCAGAGTGGTTAGCACTCCTGCCTTACAGCGAGAAGGTCGTGAGTTCAAAACCCGGCCGACTCAAACATTCTCGGCCGTCTCTGGTCTTTCTGTGAGGAGTCTGCATGTCCTCCACGTGTTACTGTGAGATCTCTCCGGGTACTCCAGCTTCCTCCCACCGTCCAAAGACATGCATGTTTAGGTTAATTGACTCTAAAGTGTCCCTAGTGAGTGAAAGTGAATGGTTGTCTGTCAGTGTCTGTCTCTAAATGTTAGCCCTGCGACTAACTGGCCACTGTCCAGGGTGTACCCTGCCTCAGGCCCAAAGCTGCTGGGATAGGCTCCAGTCACCTGCGACCCCTAACGGGACAAAGCGGTAGGAAAAAAAATGAATGAGAACCAGACTTGGATAAATGGATTTGGACAGGTTGTGACCATTTCATCTTTGACTTCAACTAGTTTTAGTCAAAGATTTCAACTGAGTCAGTCAAAGATTTCTACCTTCAAACCAGTTAGAAATGGCTTTGGGTGTGTTTTTAGTGGTTTACCCTGTACTTGAACTGGTTTTGACTTACTTTTAACTGGGTATTAAAAGTAAGTATTAAAAACTACAGCCAGTCAGAGTGGCTGTAGGTATTAACATTTAAGCACAAACCGGAATGATGGCTCTCTCACTATGGTTTTCATCTGGATTTTCTCCCTTGCCATCTTTTTCTAATCCTTTACTGAGTTGAGAAAACTGTTAAAGCTCTTTAAATCTAAAGCAGATGATGAAAGTTGTCCATGTGTAAGAGACAGTACCAGAGGAGTTGGCAGTTATAAACGTAGTGCAGAAGGCCGGCCGAGATAAAAGGTGGCCAAGGAATTACATTACATTTGGGAAATCAAAAAGGCTGACACAAAACACAGAGATGGGGTTTTTTAGCAGAAGCACTACCCTCATGTCACGGATCTCAGTGCTGCTCTAGTGACTGTTCCTTTTTTTAAATGATTTCTTCAGCATTTATGGTGTTTTTAACAAAATAGGTAATAAAGAATCTGACATTTGGAATTTGTAGTCTTTTTGGCTTAATGTCTGCACAGAATTTTCTTATTGTAATTCCACACCCACTGGTGACCATAGCTTATTCAACCCAAAACAATGTAGTACATATGACGAACCAGTAGGGGGTGGGTTTTCTTTTTGCTCCACCCCCCACCCCCTCTTCAGTAGAGAGGGTGCTTGCGCATGTGCATGGTGTCAATGACTTTATCTTTTTCAGAGAGAACACTGACTTCACCGTTTACACGAGAGCAGAGCGGCAGCCGGAACAAAACAAAAACATCAGCACTCACAAAAATATTTAGGCTAAAAAGGCAAAGAAGCATCATAATTTATGCCTGATTATATTAAATTATATTATATTATATTATTGCCTCACAAATAAAACGAGTTTTAGACGAGTTTTAGAGCTTGCAGGGAAAGAAAGCAACTTCTATCTACTTCAGTGCTTGTTAGTAGTCTTCCTGTTAACTCTCCCAACTACTCTACGTGCCCATCTCAACTCATGCATTGCACACGTGTTTCTGCAATAAAATAATAAATCCAATGGATATCACTTCTTGTTTGTCTAAGTGGTGTTGCCGTACTAAGCCAGAGCGTGCTGTGTGCATTAAATAATTGGCAGTGACGAAGACTGAAAAAGTATAACAGCATATTGTGCTCATTTGTGGAAAAATAACACTATAAAACATCACCCAGGCTTATTATAATATATTAGGATTTTAATACTGTAGATGAGACACCAAAACCTTTGGCCAATCACATGCTTGCTCCTGAATAAGGAACGCTCTCATTGGTGGACACTACATCACAGCACAGAAGTAATGACTATAAAATAATACAGATAAAGTGTCTATGGCCACATATTTTGCAAGATTTTTAGAAAGGCAGAGATAATTTTCGATAATTTTATTGTCTAGTATTTTGACGTGGCAAATTGGTCCAGTTTATCATTTTTAAGAAAGTAAAAGATATTATAAAGGGGGGGTTGGCGCTACAATATAGTGCTCTCTTTGGCGGGGAATTGTAATGTATGCAGGTCTTTAAAGTTTTAATGTTGTGATTCTGTACTGCATCAACCCTGTTTGCTTTCTTTCATTTGTTGTGCTGCATTAAAGCATCATATTTCTTTTTATTTCAAATTGTACAATTTCTAGTATGACAAACAGTGATAATAAAATATGGTAACAGACATTACCTATATTCATACACTAGGCGCAAGAAATGAATCGTCCCTCTGAAGCCAATTCCTGGAACTTCAGAGGTCTTGATTCCCGACTGGCACCTTGCACAATTACCAAAAACACACACACACACATCAGACAGCCTTTGAAAAGCCTCTGAGCAGGAAACAAACTCAATGGCTGGAGCTCAGATCTCATCAGAGGCTGCGTTGCCTGGTTACGTGTGGCAGGTTGCTCACAGAACACTGGTTTTAAGCAGCAATGGAAAGGTCAGCCGCAAGGTCCTGCCAAGTATTTTATCAAATCACACAGCTGTGAGGCTGATGAGGCCCGAGGGCAGCGTGTCAGTGTGGGTGCGCCGTGTGGATGTTTGGAATCGAACAGATAACGGCGGCCTGTCTGACTATCCATGCATTTGATGTTGCCTTTAAACCCAATAGCCTCAAGGATATATCGGTGGCTGTTGTTTTCCAAGGTGTATTCCTCATTTATGGCTGGGTTCAGTTTGAGGTGATGCTGCAGAAAAAGAGAAATAAAAAAAGAGGAGAGTTATTAGAGCAGCTGAACTTTGCGGTATAATTGTGTTCAGAGTGTAAAATCCCATCAGGTTACAAACTTTGGGAGCAGCTCTGTCCATCTCTGATTGAACCGGCTCAGAACTGGGAGGGTTAGGAGACCGAGAACAGAGAGTGTCCATGTGAAGACACAAATGAACAATGAGAACTTGTTTTTATTCCTATTTAAACTCTCCAGTAAGATACACAGAAATAAAGTTTTAGCTTTTTTGAAGGCATTAAGTGCATGGAGTGCTGGTTTTTGGCATAGGCAGTGTAGGCAAATACAAAGAGGTCAGAGGAAATGAAGGTAGGGTAACACTATATTCAGCTGTTTGCAGTTGTTCAGAAAGTAGTCTGTTGTTAGCATCCAGCTAAAGAAAAACTAACTTCATGTAGTTTTACAAACTCCCCCTCTGAGCGTTACCATGGAGATCCAGAGAAACGCCTTTACTCACCAATATGATTTATATTTGTTTGGTGCACTTTGAAAAAGAGCTGCTGTTGTATTGATACTGTAGAGATTTATTCAATAAAATAAAACACATGCAGTACGCCTCTACCCAAAACCTGTTTTGTTAAATGAAGATAGAGCTTTGAAGGTAACATCACAAATAAATTATTAAATGAATAGATTAAACTATCCCTATCTAATGCTTCCTTGATATTTTCGGTCCACAGCACAATTAAACTTAATAAAATGTGACTTCAAAAGGTATTTTATACTGTATATATTCAAGTTCGATCACTGTGTGGACTATATCTCACCTAGTGCTGTACACACATTTGTATTTTTAGTTCTTTTGTCTGTCGAACATGTCTTTATCTGACACAGAGCCATAAAAAATGTTTATCATTGTGTAGTAATCAAACCTGGGTTTGTAAAAGATTAACTGTAAAGAGAAATGACTCTTTGGGGATGTGTCACTTTTCTAAAAAAAAAAAAATGCCATAAACTACACAGAAATTTTTATTTAGGGAAATAGGCTTGTGAAATCAGCAGAGAAAAAGACTAGTGTGACATGACAGATGGTTTGCTGCACATTGTAAGTGCATTACTCAATATCACACATCCATAACAGCCCCATTACCCATGGGCTCCTGCAGCACAGGCCATTTAGATGTTCAATAAACCCACACATCTGAATCCTCTTAAATATTTGATAATCTGCCACTTTTAAGGTCCCTGACTAAAGAGTCCATCAAAGCAGCAGGGGGTGCACTCATTAGCTTCAGTCATCAGCGGGGGGGAGCAGAAGGAATGGCGTTGTGCCATTCAATCCAGCTGCTGCCGTTTTCTGTCAGGAAGAGAGCAGTGCTTTCCAGAGTGGCTCTTGAGTTTGAAAATAGGGCACTGACTGAATGATGGCAGGCATTAAAGTAGGTTTCACAAGCAACAAAATCAAATTTCATTTTTCAGCCGGGATTTAATAAAACTCAGGTGTATTAAACTGTGGTCATTTTGTAACACAGTATTCAGTGTGGGATCAGTTGGCGACTATAAAACTCAAGTAAAGGACAGCTCCACACCTGTGTCCCAGATATAACCTGCTGGGATGAGCGACAAACCATATCAAGGTTGTAGAGAAGAACATTTTTGGGAAGCTATCCAGTAATGCTACTAGTAATAAGCAATAAAAGTACCACTGATCTAATAAAGCTGCAAATCTGCTGGGATAGGCTCCAAAATGGCAGTTTCCCAAGGCTAGTCCTGGGTAACTCCACAAGCATCTTTTGGAACAGGATTCAAGTGCTGCATCATCAAAATCCCCGCCCAGTCTTCTGTTAAAATGAGTTATGTATCATTAGATATTTGACTACTATGAAATATAATACAATGAAGCAAATAAATAAAAAAATAAAATAAAACAAAAATGGGTTTAATACAAAACCAAGAAAATGATTTCTATAATTATAGTCTGATGTTAGTTAGAGTCTGTAACTAATCCAAGGCTCATGAGAAAGGTCAGAAACATTTGTGGTGCTAAATAGTTACATTAGCTGATATTTACTTAATTGATTTAAGCTGAACATGACATGAGTCACAAGCCTATAGCATCAATCAGACATTAAACTACAAATCACAAAAATGGAGAAAAACAGGACAACTTAGAGAAACAAACTGAGCAACTCCACACCAATAATGTTTGTCTGTTTTGAATAAAGAGATTTGTACAATTAGACACTAAAGATAATAACACTAAAGATTATCATTCAATACAGAAAAGACTCAGCGACCAGCGAACACTAATGACACATTGTGAATGTTGTTGTGGATTTAGGCAAATGAGCCACGCGGCTTAAGTTTTGTTTCTCACAAATCTAAACAAATGTGTGAAATGCAGTGTTTTACTGCAGCCAACATCAACAGTGAACAATAAAATACACTGTGGCTCTAGAGCAGTGTCTTTATAAACAATGGTTTATTCAGATATTTAAAGAAGCGCGTATGGTTGGTGCAGAGCCACTTCGGGTGGTTGCGCAGTGAATTGTGGGATGCCAATAAACTCCTACCGTTTGGTAAGGAATGTCCAGTGGTTCCTATTTTAAAGGAGGTATGAAAGGAAGCGCTGAAGCTCCTTTCTTAACTTTTCTTTTACTAAAGTGGGAATTGGGACAGCTCTTATCATGGTGATGATCCAGCTCAGTCAAAACAAGTTAGGACATTTCCTAAGCTTATAACTGGTTTTAAATTCAGCCTTGGTATTTTGGCCAGAGGACTCAGTCCTTGGGAACAGGTAGAGTTTGGAAACATTTGGAACACACTTTCAACAGCTGGTTTCCTTCGAGAGGCAATTGAGAAATGGCCAGTGAGTCAAATTCAACTCATGTTACGTTACCTGTAGAACACTACGGAACCCTGCAGGGGGCATTCGGATTGGATCCACAGACCTCTTGATCTAATATAGTCTGAATGTGTGTTCATTTAGTCCGATGAAGTTGTATTGATAATTCCATATAGCTTTGTTTTCTGATGTACAGGCAGGTTACCAAACCAAGCAGTAATACCATAACGAATCAACTTTCCATGACAGCCTCGCTCATAGTTCCAGATGTATACAGATTTGACTTCAGGTTTGGTGCTTTTCAATAGTGACTTGTAAATGGTATTAAATAGACAGAAAACCCTAAAGAAGGTTCACACAGGTCTCACATTCTCATAATATTTGTCCAGGATGTTTTTACATCTGGTGTTACAATTCACATATTGATGGAATCCTGGCAGCACAGCTTTGATTTTACAATGATTAGAATTGACTAGAATAAAACAAGGTGCTTCAGGTGTATGTTTTAATTGACTGTGGAGGTAGTCTGCAGTTGTGGCGAGTTGCGACGTTAGCAGCATTACCACATACAGGGCACTGCACATACTACAGTGTTCCCAAACATCTGTGGAGGATAGAAAGGTCTTAAACATACCAGTTTGATGTTAAAGTTGCAGATCCAGTCCCTCACAGAGAATTGCGAACACCAGTCTTGATTAACATAGGTGCAGATGCCCCCTCCTTTACCTTTTCCCAAGCCACCATTTATGTCCAGAGAGAAGCCTTCCAAGACAACAAACAAGTTAGCAACCTCTGTACTCACTTTGCTCTTCAAGAAGCAAATGTTGCAGAGGAGCATTGACTTTGTCGTTCTCTGTGTGTTTCCCCCTTTTCCGTCATCTCCAAGTCTTACAGCTACCCAACAGAGTGCAGGCCCTCAGTTACACCCTTTACACTGAAAATACATCCTGTTCCCAATGATTACACTCTTTACACAAGTAACTACCAGGTAACATGTGTAATTACCCTGTAAGTACCCCGTAATTACACCTGTAATTACCTTGTAAGTACTGGGCTGTAATCTTAAGTGTTTCCATTGTATTTTTGGATTTCTTTGGATCTTTGTGAACAAAGCTTCTGAAAGCAGACTCTCACGTCTGCATGAGATTTCTCCCGAAGCAGCTGACCACATAATCCGGTGTTTGTACTGTCCTGGTTGAGCCACAGTTGAGACAGCTGCGCCAGATTACAGCAGGGCTGAGGAGCATTAAAGCTGTCAAACATGACAGTAAAAGAAATTGAGTCATCAATAACGCTCCAGCTCCGTCCTGGTGAGATTTGATGTTACCAGATGTTTCACAAACTCCACTGTTTGCTCAATCTCCTACTGAGGGACCAGAACAATGCTGAAAATAGAGCAAGTACAAGCTTCTTCTGAGAAAAAGCGCATTTGTTCAAAGGAGAAACTGGACTTTTTGGTCAGTAAAGTGAGACTTGTTAAGTGCTATCCTAAAATACCTGTTCACTTTGTACCACTAGATGGAGTAACAAGCTTAAATATTTAAGTTTAACTATTTATTTATGCAAACCCATGAGTCTTCTCTACATAACTGTTGGTCCTGTTTGTTAAAAGTCTTGCTGACTTGATGTACAACCGTTAACTTCACTGTAATCGTTGTCGCGCTTGTTCTGTGCTGCACTAACCAAAAGAACTCAGGCCAACAATCGAAAAATGAAAAACCAGAAAATTTCAAGTTTCTTGACAAAACTCAATTTGTTTTAACGACTGTTTTGTCTTTATTTTCTTTATTGCTGATTGAAAATGTGTTAACATTAAAGCACTTGCAGGTACAGTCCAAACACTCAAACAGTAACTCAACACTAAGTTTAGAGACTAAAGTTGCTAGAGTATGTTTAATGTCCATGATGCAGGCTTTGGAAAGCAAGGCATGTGCTGAAGCATGAAGCGTGACATTGAAATGCATCAGCGGGATGATGGGGCTTAGCAGGCAGCCCGATGCTTGCTCTGCCCTCAGGAGGTGAATTACTGTACCTTTTTTATTCTTCTATTTCTGTGCTACCCCCTGCCTTCGTCAAACCCCGGCAGCTGCAACTCACCGGACAGACACGCACGTCTCGCTATGAATATATTTCTACAATCCTTTCTTTGTGGAAAATGATGGATGATGAGCGGGGAAAAGTGCTTCACATTCACTTTTACTGCTTTTCCCTTGACCCCTATTCACAACAGGCTCTGCCTATAGTTTGCATTTGAATAGGCTTTCAAAGTTCTATTAGCAAGAAAATGTACCTCGAACAAAGGAGATGGATCCTGTACATTTTTATAAATGCTTCCTATAAACACGTTTCTCTCTGGATAGTCTCTGATAGATTGACAAGCAATCAGGCGAGTCCAGCCACTTATTTAGGCCAGCGTTGTTACTGACTGAGTCTGTTGAAGTGCTTCAGCTGCAGCCTATCCTCCGTCCTCCTCCTGCAATGTTCGCTCAGTCGAGGGAGACATTAGCGGGAGGAAATATAGATTACAAACCTCCATCTGTCTTTAGAGAGTCTGCTTCGGAAGAAGACATCAATTCAGCAGAAGCTAGTAAAAGTGTGTTGAACCAATATCTCTGAATGAGATGTTCTTGTTGTAAACAGACATAGAATGTAAAATGGAGTGTAATTGAGTTTTTTAATAGAACAGCCAGACAATAGCAGATGGCATGAAAAGTGAGTCGAAATAGTAAATTGTTTAAATAGCCCATGTCTATGTAAAGGCTGTGCCTGACCATTTAAAGTCTAAAGAAGCCGACTTGATTCACATCAGTTAATGTGATGGAAACCTGTGTTGTTTGTTGTGCACTGCGCGGATTTAAGGACGTGCTTTGCCGAAACCGCAGAGATTCTGTTACGGAGTGGTCTCTTCTTTACATGAGAATGGCATTGCCCGATGACATCCTAGGCACAGCATGCACACACAAGCAACATTTCTACAGAAGAGAGCAAAAAGAAAAGCTATCACATACGGGTCTGGCATATGTACTACATTGTTTTGACCATTTTGGGTGGCTCTGTGTGAATGCAGATGATCATGTAATACTAATGAAAAAATTGCCAACAGAATGACTACCAAAGTGTCTACCTAACCATCCATTATTTAGTATGGCCTTATACTGCTGCAATATACAAACAATTATGTTTCGTATTGCTTATAGTTTAACTGCTTTTCAAAACCTAAATTTAACAAATCTGCAGCAGATTCTTACCATTAAGAGACTCCCTAATTGCTCAAGATTGATGCAACATAGACATTCACTTTTTCTGTAGAAATTTGCGTTTTTAATGAGGGCTACGTACTGATCATGTCAGTGCACCTGTGTAATGCTAAAAAAAAAAATGTAGAAGATGAAAAGGTTCCCAGCATATTAAAAATTCCTACCGCTGGTTTGTCATAAAAAAATACAAATGGTTAAGGTCCCATGACCTGTCCTTCAAAAAGCGTTTTACACCTGTCTTAGTTACTCTAAACACGTTTAGTGGAATTATGACCAAAAGGTTCTATTTTGGTCTCATCTGACCACATGACTCCTCTGGATCATCCAAATGGAACATGTGCTGGCTTAAGCAGGGGAACCTTCAGTGCCATACATGATTTCAAACCATGATGTCTTAGTGTATTACCAACAGTAACCTTGGAAACGGTGGTCCCAGCTCTTTTTAGGTCCCGTGTAGTTCTGGGCTGATTTTTCAACTTTCTTAGGATCATTGAAACCCCACGTGGTGAGATCTTGCTTGGAGCCCCAGTCCGAGGGAGATTGACCGTCATGTTTAGCTTCATCCATTTTCTAAAAATTGCTCCAACTGTGGACCTTTTTTTACCAAGCTCCTTGGCAATTTCACCGTGTCCAGCCTTGTGGAGGTGTACAATTTTGTCTCTAGTGTCTTTGGACAGCTCTTTGGTCTTGGCCATGTTAGTAGTTGGATTCTTACTGATTGTATGGGGTGGACAGGTGTGTTTATGCAGCTAATAACCTCAAACAGGTAAATCTAATTTAGGATTATAAATGGAGTGGAGGTGGACATTTTAAAGGCAGACTAAAAGGTCTTTAAAGGTCAGATTTCTAGCTGATAGACAGGTGTTCAAATACTTATTTGCAGCTGTATCATACAAATAAATAGTAAAAAAAAATCTGATATTGTGATTTCTGGATTTTCTTTTTTAGATTATGTCTCTCATGCACCTACGATGACAATTTCAGACCCCTCCATGATTTCCAAGTGGGAGAACTTGCAAAATAGCAGGGTGTTCAAATACTTATTTTCCTCACTGTAAATTCACCTCAAACTTTTGTAAAATTACGTTTAGTTTTTCTGCACACAGTACATTCTTTTTGCTTCAGAGCTGAGAGCACAAATAAAAGCATATAGATTTACTATTATGTGCTTCTTTTGAAATCAAAACAAGGAATGATCTGGTTTGATGTGTGTCCCATTTTAAAGGAAGGCAGGTAGCAGCGCGCCATGAGCTACATTAAATCAGGTTACGGTTATGTGGTGGGCACGTGGGAGTTTATGAAGCCCGTGCCTTGTTTTGTGTGTCATGACAGTGGGATAAAAGTGTGTTTTTGCTGTAGCTTTGGGAGAAGGAGAGGGCGATTGCAATTTGCTGGCTGCTCAGTGGCTGAAATGGATGGATGGTGTGTTTGGTTCCATTAAATTTTTACAGTGGGAGAGAGTGGGTAAGGAGAACAACATTCTTCACCACTGACTTTAGTGGTCTGCCGGGGAAGCTGCGGCAGAGGAGGCTTCAGCTGCAGCTCAGGCAGTGACAAAGCGCTCCAGAATTCATTACAGATCAGAACAGAGTGAGCCGTCCGCCGCTCCTGTCTGTCCTTGAGGGGAAAAAAAAGTATAGCGGATCAATCAGTCAGTAATACAGTTGCTCGCTGCATTTAGAGGTTGGAATAAGCCACTCACTAATGAAAACATCAGGAACTCTTGGCTTGAGGTGATGAGGGAATAGAAGACTCATTATAAGCACATGATAAGAACATAATGAGGGCATTAGCATCATTATTAATAGGACATTATATAATGTTTGCAAAATATGCCAAATCCCAGAGGATTTACTTTCTAGGGAATCACCATGACTGATGACATTTTAAGTAATTTGGAATTTGACACTGTTTTGTGCCATCATCTGTGTTGCATGTCACTTAACAGAGCAACATCATGATGGGGTTTAGAATATATTATTTCACTAGAATTGCCAAAGTTTTGGACAACTTTGATTTGGCTGAATGTGGGTATTTTTACTGAAAATTTACAGATAAGACTTTGGAAGTTGTTTTATTGTATTGTAGCCTTTACTTAAACTTTATATTGTCATTATCCATATTAATTTTGATAACCTGTGTCATTTTAATGTTTCTTTGTATGTTTATAATTGTATAAATGTTGTTGCCTCTTGGCCAGGACTCCCTTGAAAAAGAGGTTTTTAATCTCAATGGGACTTTCCTGGTTAGATAAATGTTAAATAAATAAATAACGTCAGTGTGCCATCTCGAGGGGTGAACAAGGTACCATATCTCAAAAATATTTCAAGTGGAGGAGTTTAAGTTTCTTGTTTACCACTAAGGAAAGTAAGGAGCTAGGAGAGGATACAGGCGGCCGAAATGAGCTTTCTCCGCAGGGTGGCGGGGCACTCCCTTAGAGATAAGGTGAGGAGCTCGGTCACTCAGGAGGAGCTCAGAGTAGAGCCGCTGCTCCTCCAAATCAAGAGGAGCCAGCTGAGGTGGCTCGGGCATCTGTTATGAATGCTTCCTGGACAACTCCCCAGGGATGTGTTCTAGGCGCAACCCACCGGGAGGAGACCCCGGGGAAGACCTAGGACACGCTGGAGGGACTATGTATCTCGGCTGGCCTGGGAGCGCCTTGTTTTTTCTCAGAAGAGCTGGAGGAAGTGTCTGGGGAGTAGAAGTCTGGGCGTCTCTGCTTAGACTGCTGCCCCCGCCACCTAGCGGTAGAAGATGAATGGATGAAAGCTAACAGTAAATCATGGTTAGCCGTTGCTATAGCTAACATTAACAAAGACATCATATTAACATGCTTATTAATTGACTGGGAATAAGAAGAACAAACATTTTAAACACCAGTGTTTCAGACACTGGAGGCAAGGAGGGTTAAGCATCTTGCCCAAAGACACAATGACAGAATGAACTAGGGAGAGCAGGAATTAAACCGGTTATAGGACAACCGCTCTACCATTGAGCCACTGCAGCTACACCAGCAACTTATCCTTTAGTCCATTGGTCCAGCTGTACTACTTCCACTGTACTACTAAGTAGCGCTTAATTGCAAAAGAGGAATCATCTTTAATTCGCTGTTTACAGTAGCAAAGTTCACTGCCACTGCCACTAGGTTTTAAATTTACCAAATGGCTGGCTAAAAATGTTATTAACTATTATGTTATAATGATGATTCATCTTAAGGGATTATTCCTCACAAAAAATGTAAATAAATAAATAATGTTTATGCCTTTTGTTTGTGAATACAATGACAATACTAACATACTAACAAACTTTGTAACTAGTGATGCTAGAATGCAGTCAAATGTAAAAAGTTAATTATAACATTCTAAAGTTTGTTGGAGCCAGCCCTTCTTTGTGCATGAGCTCCACCAGCATCAGATCCTTTGGTCCATCTGTTTTACATGGGAAGAACCAAATTCCACTAGCTAGTGCTTAATCTCACACAACACCAAAAGACAATCTGTGGACTATTTAAAATTGTAGAATTATATTGCAGGACCTTTGATTTGAAAAACAAACTGCACATGTCTCTATTCCAAGAACTGTTTTCTATTTTTAATCCTTTTTCAAATACAGTTCGAATATACATTTATAAGTGATCCAAAAATGAAGTTTACATAAAATATTTTTTGATTCTGTCTGTATTCAAACTTTTTCTATTATTAATATGGTACTGGAACAAAAAAAATCATTCTTTCCTAACCCAGACATACATTATTTGGAATGATTGAATGTTGCTTATTAATTAAAAATATTGGATTGTTCACAGTTGTTTTGAAAGGTCAGTTTTGTGTTCTGTTTAAAATATCCAATCAATTTAATTCCCACCAAAAAATCCTTTTAAAACATGGACGGGTAATCTTGCTGACACTTTTCTGTAATTTATCAAGATTTTACAACTTTCTGAAGCAATTTAATAACTCATTACAGTACAGCTATCAAGACAGAAGCCAGGCAATTTTATCAGCAATAATGGCATTCCCATGGCACTTGTTTGAGCCCAAAGAAATGAGAGGTGGTCTAATTTAGAGAACACTCTGCCTGCCGCATTCACTCCGGATACAGATTTACAAATAAAGAGTAATAAAAACTATACAACTCAATCTGTTGCTGCCATAAAAGTCAGGATCTAAGGCGGGACGTAATGAAAGCTTTTTGTAGGCCACAACACAACGCAGATGGTGCCTCGGTTAATTCACAAGGCGGTGGATAATTGGGTCACCTCAGCAGCGGAACAGTGCTTTGATACAAGGCTTTAGTGGACGAGTCCCACTGAACGACGCCTTTTATTTGCACATTAACCGGGGAGGATGTTCAGGCAAAACTTTGACAAAACAATAATTTCCCTCTTGTCTTGCAAAAAAAGGAGGAAAGATTAGAGCGCCGGTGGGAAGTTTTAATTTGGGGAAGCTCGTAAACCTAACGTGCATCTGCCTGTGTTTACTTTACGTTGCCAAGGCTGTGGCGCTTTAAAGAGTTGCCACAGAAAAAAAACAGACAAGGAGAAGAAAGAGTAAATGAGTGCACTGATGAGCAAGTCTGAGTTTGAAATATTGTTTCTCGGCAATCACAGCCATCATCATTACCGCCATCATCACCTCTGTAATCAACTGCGTGAGCTTAGTAATTGTATAAATTTCCGTTACGATGATTGGGACAAATGACGACAAAGATATTGTGTTTTGCTGTAATACTCATTGATCTCATTCTAATGGAATTGGTAAAGAAATTTCTTTTATTCTAGTCCATAATAAAACACTTCTGCTATGGTATGTATTTTGAGGCTCTTCAATTTATATCACAAAATGTGTTCAGTGACACATTTTTGTCTTAATCTTTATCTAAAGCTGATGTTAATGAATGCACAAATATAGCTATAGCTAACAAACCTGGCTGTTAAATGGCTGGTGGGTTAAATTACTATAAGCAACTAACTTACTATAAGTAACTAACTTTATTCAGCAAAGTCTGTTTTTCAGATACCACCATATGCCACAATAATAGGATAAATCATATAGAGTAGGTGGTCTACAATCTCTCATTTGACTGTATTTTCCGTTTTAACTATTGCAACCAATGAAGGCCCCAGTGAACACACTTGTATAGTAACTATGACGGCTGGAACACTGAGGACTCTAGCAGCTAATTAGCATAAGGTCTAAATTGAAGTGATTGACAAACAATATCTGAGGAAATAACAATAAGTAGTCTACAGTTCACAACAACCACACTATACCCCCGTCTAAGATGCAGGTTGGTTGACAAAGTTTATCTGGTGGGCTACAGCCTTAAATGCATTTTTACATTTCAGACTATTAGAACAAGTGGTTCTTTTAGAGTGTGAAAATATATAGAAACAATAAAAATAAAATAAAAAAAACATAGAGAACCACAGCTGTTTGTAGAAGTCAGCAAAATGGCAATAGATCTTTTGAGAAATTACCAATTCAAAATCCGTGACTCTAAATTCTCCTGAATGAGTGTGGACGAACTCCCAGTCTCCGCTGCTGGGATAGTCCTAACGGTAATAATTGGAAAAATGAATAAATTATAAAAATTAACAAAAGGTTTCTATTTTTTAAAACATGTCCACCCCAAGTTCATTCTTGTGACTGAACTATGAAAATAAAACCTTTGTCTTGGGACGCAAAAAAGAGTCACTGGTTGGCCAACATAAAGGTTTTATGATATAAATATTCTCAGGATGTAATTTCTAGGAAGTAAAGACATTTTAGTATTGCCATGCTGTAATTTCTAACAATAATACTGCATGGTTTAGACTGTAATTCTAAGGTTTGCTGTTGCTGCCAAAAAACAAATGGCTTCTGTGCGTTTCCTCATTTTCTTTAACCTTCACAGTGTCCCACAGACGCTGACCAGTGGCCGTTACAATCTACATGAGCCCAGTTCCTCTTTGCTCTCAGCGGGCGCCCCAACAAGCTAATCTGCTTCCAGCTAAGTTGTCTGGCAGCCCATCCCAGAGCTGCTGGGCCTGTGACAACTCCCCCCTGATAAGCTGCGAACATTCCCCCGATTCTGGCGACCTGATTGGTCCGTCTGGCCTATCGCTGCCTCTCAGTGGATCAGTACAGGTTGAGCACCCACAAGCATTATCTCTGCCGACTTTCACACTTGTACATTGGATCCACACGCGAGCCATGTGTGCGCGGCTGTGTTTAAAGTGCCCAATATATCGTCGCAGATTGAAGCAGAGATTGCCAGGCTTAGCATCTGCGACCCTCCCTCTCCCCACGCCGCCTCCTCCCTCTACTGCTCCTCTTGTCTGTTTCGCAGTGATCCAATATTTTAGGCCGGGGCTATTTATCTGTGGCTTGAAAATGCAGCGCATGTCATGCAGGGCAGCCGGCGTTTCAGCAACATCACAAAGATGGATTAAGTCATGCGTTAAATTGCCTCTTTGAAGGAAATGAATAAATAAATTTCAAGGACTAATTCCTTGACAGTGTGCCATCTCTTGTGAGAGTGTGATTGCATAATGCAGGCTTAAATGTTCCCTGCGCTCTGCTTTGTTGTGTTCCGTTGCCGTTTTTAATTCACTGAAATTACATTTCCTCTGACTTGGCAGTGTCACTAAAGCTATAACCACATTTGTGCCTAAATGTATTAGCACATACCTTACAAAGTCACTTTTTATGTGTGCATTTAACAAAGCATACAATGCACTAGCAGTTGTGTATACACAGTATAGCCCTCCCCATACTGTCTGCCTCTGTTGGAAACATCGAAAAAGCAAAAAGTTATTTCCAGAATGAAATTTTTGAGAAGCCTAACTTCATACTGTAGTTTAATTCAGAAGAGGTTTTGTCCATAGCATCTGATATCAAGAGTTTCTATCTAAGTTTCCAAAGTATTCAAGTGTAATAAAAGTTGACTGATATGCGTTGTTTGTGGTAGAGTGTTGTGACTTTATCAAAGGTAACTCATCTTTTGTGGATTTGAACATAGTAACAGCTAACATTAGCTGACTGTGTCCGAGTGTAAATCGAACAAGCAAAATATAGCAGTGGGTAACATTTTTCATTATATGGACCAATTGGCAACTCTTCCGACTGACTCTGGATCCTAGCTAAGGCTAAATGATCAGATTGTATTTTAGTGGCTAACAGCAACATTTTAACACGTAAAGTGGGAAAAGATGGCAAAAATAATAGTCCTTTCAAAAAGATAGACTGGAAACACAAGAATGAAAAATGTTGGGGTTACTTTATGATGTTTGAAGCAATTGAAGCTCATGGCAATAAGTTTGAGATGCTTATGGTAAATGAAAATAAAGCTAATCAAACATCATAATATTGGTCACACTTAAGTAAAGTGAAGACTGTTATTTTCCCAAATGCTCTTTAAATCGAGGGGTGGGACATGCTGTTGCTGTGCATTTCTTGGGCTATAAAAATGAAATCCATTTCCTTTTTTTGCAGCGATTTAAGGTTTATTTATACTTCCTGTTAGATACGTATTCAAATACCAACGGTCCACTTTGTTTATTTTGTCCATGCTTTGATTTGTTTTCCCAAAGCTTGCGGTTACAGACCAAGCTCTGCTCAAAAACTGACGCAGGAATCAATGGCAGAGCAAGTTGTAATAGTGTTAAAACTGACGTTCATTGTCAATTTCTCATTGACTGAATGAAAGAAACTAATTCACATTGAGACGTAATGCATTCAAAAGCTGCTCAGACCAACGCTCTTCTTGACTCTTTTTTTAGATATACATTATTAAAACCTCCTCCAGTGTCGTCATGTTGTTCTAAACTAGTCTGTGTTGTCATTGATCTTCTTATTTGCAAAAATTATTGACTCCATTTATTGCCCCCTACAGGTCATGTAACATAGATAATACTTGGAACTATAAAGACCGAGACCATAACAACCTTTGTAATGAAGGAATCTAATTGTGTACGTAATGGTAGCAAAAATTAGCATTTAGGGTTTTTAGTGTTTAAATATGTTTTAAGAGCTTCTACAATATTAAATGTAAATACAAAAATAATAGTTATATTTGAAAAATCTTTATATTTTTAAAGAACATTTTTAGTACCATAAATGGCAGGAGAAGCTTCGCACATCTAGCCTATTGATATCATCCATCCCTGTTTCCGCATTTTTTCCAACGTCCTGTGAGCCTTCTTCAAATAGTGCTGGACTTTTATGTCTTCTTCACAGCCTGAAAAAAAAATCAAGAAATCCATAAAAATATTTAAACAAAGCCATAAAAACCTTTCTACATTCAAAGCCAAGCATCTACCATTTTCTGGTTGTAGCTATTTTTCAAATCTGCAGCTAAAGCTAGAATAAGATTAGCTTTTATATATTCACATCTCATGTCACTAGCATCAAAATTATTCCTATTGATCATCTGTTACGTCAATAATTGAACATCTGCTGAGGATTAATAAAGGTGAAACCATACTCAATGTCATGGGAGGTCAATCACTGTTCTAACATCTCGACTCCTGACATGCTTTGGCGCGCTGTCACTCGGCACCGGCGCATTAATTAATTGAAACTGAATGTCTCTTTTCCCCGTATCTCCCAATTCACTCCACACATTTTAAACAGAATAATTCTCTTTGTTCCTGTGGTAATTTCTCTGCAAAATATCCTCAAGCTCTAATACGGCATTGATTTAAACATCAGTCTCCATTTATCTCTTTTCCTGAGCAGATGCGTCTTGACTTGCTCTCTAGCGAAACGCTGCGTAATTATACATGAGGGAGACTTTGAGAGACGGAGATTGTTATAATCAGGGGCTGACACTGAATTAGTAGTGAACAGCCTCAGGGAAAGAAAAACAATACTTTTAAAGACTCTGAGACTTATTGATAGGAATCATTCTTGTAGTGGATGCTATTCTATTGACGTCAGGTCTTACGTTGATGACTAAATCCTTCTCAAATTAGTTAAATTCATGTTTAGGTAGAATATTTAAATTCTAAAAAGAAAGAAAGTTCCAAAATAAAAAGAGAACTTAATTATATCAAACCATTCATTGTTTTCTGTGCTTTTTTTTATCTTTTTAGATGTTTCTTAAAAGAATAGTATTTTGTAAATGCAGATTTAATAGAATCAGGTTTTTGTGGCCTATTTGGCTTTAAATGATTGTGGACAGTAGACAGTAGATATACAGGAAACAAGGTGAGAGAGAGGTGAGTGTTTGGTATGTGTTCTGCCACATGAGCCTCCAGTGCACCCCCCGATTTATTTGATTTTTGGAGCTACTTTATTTATTGCATAGTAGTGCATAGTGGTCACCAAACACAGCAGATCATAGCAACACCACAGACACTGAAACATGTACTCCGCTAAATGAAGTGAGTGAAAGATACTAAGTAACTACTGAAATTTCTGTGTAAATGAAAAGTCATTAAAGGACATTTTGCTGAGAAAAAGACCAAATGTTTCAGATAGCAACATGGAGGTTCTTGTACCGGGCAGTGCTAGGCTTAAGGCCTTACATACTCTGCAAGAACAAAGACATTTGTTCTTGTTCTTAAGGTGGCAAGCAGCCCTGGTTTAGGAGTTCCCCAGCTTGTTCTTGACACATCGTCTGCAGAACCTTTTTCTTGTGAGTGTCTGAAAACTATTGTGTGATTAGTCAAAAACCTGAAGCAGTTAATGTGGAAAAGTGAGAAATTCTGCGCTTAAGTTTAGTTTTAGTTAAGTTAAGTGTAAAATTTCTTGGTGAGAACGAAGTTTGTTCTTGTTCTTGCCACCTCAAGAACAAGAACAACTTTATCTGTTATGTATCTCTGAGTATGTACCAGGCTGAAGATTTATAAAATTACAAACAAAAGCAGTTGTGTTCATTTAATGATAGCACTTAGCTGCTAGTTCAGCTATAGGTCGGCACAAGTTTTACAACTCACTGTTGCTTGCTGATGCATTCCTGAACATTGATTATAATAAAAAATCTTTTAGCATAGTAAAAGAAAAGAAAAAAATCATCAGAAGGCCACATTGTAGCTATAGATAGCTCCTACAGTGCAGCCTTTTACAGCCAATAGTCCAGATATCTCTTTTGTTATCTTTATTTGACCTCTGCAAAAGAATAATAAGAATAATCACTGTTAAACTTCTTCCTACTGGTTAAACCCCTCACAAGAGTACGGAAGTCCTTTGAGGAGTTCTAAGCAGTGTTAATTTTGTTGACGAAATAATTTCGTCATTATTTTTGTCACAAATATTTTTTTGCGGACGAAAACGAAACGAAAACCAAAAAAAAGTCACTGATGGAGACTAATACTATAACTAATTTGATTGACATTATCGTCAACGAATAAAGGACAAGACGAAAATAGACTCTGACGAAAATCCAATTAGCAGACGGGATAGATGAACAAAAAACCAATCCGCAAAACGGAACAGTCGAACACACTCCGGTACAGTAGGTGGCGGTAAACCGACAAAAAATGGTTGCGACCCGCCATTAATACTAGAGAAGAAGAAGAAGAACAGAACAGGCGAAACTGCATGAGAAGAAGAGAGAAGTCACTTTAGCACGAAGTGCTTTCTTGAAAATGAATAGAGGTAAATAAGTGTTACTATTCTGTGGTTGAATTGCCAGCATTGTGGTAGCAAGAAGAAAATGTCGTTCAGTGCACTTTAGATTCGAAATTAAAAATGTTTGCACTTATTGTTCAGCTCAGCTGTAAGCTTTAAGGTCCTGGACCTAACTTTATTTTTCTTTTATTGATGGTGAATTGGCAGCTAGTTATTGTTTACATTACCATGACAGTGTTTGTTGCTGCATAAAAGCTTTTGAATTGAAATAAAGAGACTGTTGCGTTGACATAAAGTTGCATTTGTGTTTTATATATTTTGGTTAAGTTTATTTTCTATACCAAACTTATTAAATATTGTAAAAAATAGTCTAGTAAATCTGTTATTGATTTTAGTCTTATTTTAGTTGACATAGTTAGTTAAAATAACAAGCAATTTTAGTCGACTAAAATAAGACTAAAATTAAAACAAATCAGATGACTAAAACTTGACTAAAACTAAAAAGAATTATAGTCACATAGACTAAAACTAAATTAAAATTTTGTGTCAAAATTAACACTGGTTCTAAGCAAGACTAACGCAATGAGTTTTCCGCCCTGCCACTGTAGTGTACAATCTGATTTCTGTCAGTTCCCTCACAAATGTACATTGCCAAGTACTTCTTCCTTCCCTGTGAGATCCTAACCAATTAGATATACCTCCTCAGGACCAAAAATGGTCTCCTTCCCAAAAATGAATGGACAACTGTACTTTACTGTTCAGGACATTAACATCTGAGGAATGTTTGCTAGAAATGAAGCCAAATAACAATTAAAAGAAAATAATTTAATAACACAAGGGAGGAATTGTTAAACACCTGTAATCATGTTTAAGAGTTTGATTCTGGCATGGTTAGGTCTTCTCTGATGACTCAGAAAGTAACCCCTCTGCACCATAACCAAGACAAGAGCCTTCTCATTACACTGATCAGAATATTAATAATTATAATTGCAAGTATACTTGTCCATGCAAAACCCGGTTGAAAAATCCTTTTATTTGCAAATCCTTCTACACAGTGTGTAAGAAGAAAACACATAACAGTTCCTCTGCAGTGTGTCTCAGGAGGCGGCAGAATCTAAAGTGATGGAGGTGAAGAGTCTGAGCAGAGGGCACACATCTTAACAGCTCGGCCTATTACCTGCTCTAATGGCGGCCCTTCTGTCAGAAACAAAAGCCCTGGGTTGTTTTGCATCAGCTCTTCTGATGATTGGCTGTGACCCATCCCACGTCGATGGAGTCAATTAAAAGCTCCATCCGTCAAGCGCCTGCTGACGCCCGGCCTTGATAGAAACACACAAAACACTCAACCTCGTTGGAAACACACACAACACCTAGCAGTGTCTCTTACTCCTCAGACTTCACTCTATCACATTTACGTTTTTTTCCCAATCTTCTTCCTTTCTTACCCACAAAATAACCAGTGTTAAAGTAATACTTTTTAATGTATTAAATGTACAATTGTGTAAAAAATGTATAATAGATAAACTTTAACAATTTAATTTCAACACTCCGGATTGAAGGAGCAGAGATTCTCTTTTAGAAGATTCCCTGTTGAGTCTGAGACACAGTCAGTGTGAAGCTTTCCCTGGTTTTCCCTACATGGGCTGCTGCAGAGAAAAGTTATTAATTCATTCATTCATTTTCATGAGCCTATCCCAGCAACTTTAGGGCCTAAGGCGGGGTACACTCTGGACAATGGCCAGTTAGTCGCAGGGCTGACATTTAGACATAGACAGTGACAAACAACCATTCACTCTCAAAAAAAAAAATATTAATAAAAACTTACTACTGATTTGCATATTTAGTCTGGCATAGATTTGACACTTTATGTCCTTCCTGACAAAACCCTCTCTTTATTTGGGCTTGGGAACCAAAAATAAAATCCCCCTTTTTGTTTTCTAATCATTATTGTCCCTTAATATGAATTATTTTTATTATATTTGACCAAACCATGATTAACCACAGCATAAGGGAGAAGTTAGAGGGTACATTATTTTTATAAAATCTAAAGTATTTTTTGTCCAGAAGCACAAACATCTTGTGCCTTTGAACAATGTCAGTTGAACTGATTGATGCACATTTCCTTTGAGGAAGGGATAATACCTCTGAAGCATGATAGCAGTGAATGCATTGAAAAGAATATCATAAACACAGTAGGTATAAAATAATAGTAACACTGTCGCAGTATTGAACTCAAATTTATTTAACTTTTGATCCTGGCTGTTTTATTGCAGTTGCCGCTCAACGCTTGTGTAAAACTTTAATGTCCTCTCTTCTGTAATGACTCTAGAGAAGAGGAGGTATCAGAAGTAGCAAAAAGAAAACCCACCCCCTACTGGTTTGGCATATGTACTACATAGTTTTGGATGTTTTGAGTGGCTCCGTATGAACATGGATTATGTCAAAACACTGCTTGAAGGTAAAAGGTTAAAGTAAAGGGATCTGGAATAGGTTTTTACGGTGAAGACTTTTTGTCTCTTCTCCAAGAGACTTTGTCAACTCTGACATAGATGTACGTAGATGGAGGAGTTTGACCTGGTCTCCAAATCATTAGCTATGAAAAGGCAGTGTGACTCCTGATGTGAGAGTTGTTAAAGGCTCAAGAGAGTCTATTCAGGTGTTGTTGTTCTAGAGTGAACTGTTTTGGTGTAGGTTTCAGAAAACTGCTGTAAACATTAGGCAACAAGAATCTGAGGCCACCTCCTTTGTTCAAAAAGGGCTTTTCCATTTTCACAAAAATGGCTTCCTTCACCCCTCTCTCAAACCATCTGGCCTCTCTGGCCAGAATTCGGACATTGCTGTCCTCAAAGGAATGTCCTTTCTCTGGAGGTGGACTGCGGAGGTGGAGGTGGACTGCGGAGGTGCTGATACATCCTCTTGTGAAGTTGTCGTTTCTCAAACATAACTGTCACTGCACTCTTCACTGAACTGCATAAACTACATTACTTTGTTTGTGCAAGGGAGTCTTATCTTTATGGGAATCTTTAGAATAAGTTTTTTTGACGCAGAGTGTTCTGTGAAATGTTGGGTTTTACAAAACCAACATTTGGGTTTGTAAAACTCAGTGTTTGTTTACTGAGAAGAGATTCAACAAGTGGTTACAAGAAGAAGGTCATAGACTGTCTGCAGAGGCTGGAGAAGGACCAAGTCATTGATCAACTTCTGTACTACAGGCTGTATCCTGGGAACACCACTCACCAAACTCACGGCTTAATCAAAATACACAAAGAAGAAATTCCACTGCGACCCATAGTAAGCAGCACAGATTTATCCACCTATAAAGCCTGGCCACCATTTTGGCTCCATTGGTAGGCTGCTCACAACACCATATCATCAACTCACAGGACTTTACGAACAAAATCAAACATCTACAACTAGACACAGAGGAGACTATTGTCTCTTTTGATGTAGCATCCCTCTTTCCCTGTATACCTACCAATGAAGCTGTGGTTGTAAGAAAGAGAATACTACAGGACACATCTTTACAGGACAGGACCAACCTCACCTCGGACCATATTTGCAGTTTACTGGAGATATGCTTGAACACTACTTATTTCCAGATCAGGGGTAACTTCTACAAACAATAGCACGGCTGTGCCATGGGATCACCTGTTTCACAGACTGTGGCTCACCTGTACATGGAGGAAGTGGAGAACAGAGCGCTGGTTCAGATACTAAACTTCCTGCTCCTTTGAGGCTGAAATTGAAGCTGGTGGGTTTGTGTAAAATGCTATTATTATACATAACACTTCATTTATACAGCACCATATCACAAAATGTTGAACAGATTTCTACCAACATAAATAAAAATCATTATATTTATTAATCCCTACTCTGTCTCACTGCTTTGTTTCTCCTCTTTAAAACACAGCAGGGCTCTAAAACCTTCACTTCTGCTTATACCACTTCCTGTTCAATTCTAAAGCTCATTCACTCTATTGGAAATTGACAGCATGATTTATTTAAAATGGGCAAAAAGTAAAACCATTCAGGGAAAACTGGAGCTGATAAATTCAGATTCACATATTTGTATTTGTGCTAATAGGATTAGGACAAGCCAGGCCTCATGCCGCTGTTGGCTCCCTATACCATATTGAAATCCTCTGCCAACAAACACATGCCAAATGCACACTTAAACAGAGCCATCACAATGTTTAAAAAAGCCAATGTATTTTCCCAGTGTGCAATATTCTCCTAATTAGGCAGCACAGTGTAGTAAATACAGTGAATTTAACACAGCAAAACAGGAGTGACCCAATAACCACTTTCAGTGTGAATTATGGACTTAATATTTCTGTATTAGCCAGCTGCACTTTAAAAGTCAAAGCAGTCCCCTTTGCTTATCTCCCGGGAGGTTTCGGAGTCGCTGTAAACACCACAAACAACGCCAACATTTGTAAAGCCGTGTTCACTAACACTTGCTTCAGTTACAGCAGCAGCAAGCTTCAGTTTAATCAGAAAAGTAAATCAGGAGCCATTTTATATGGTCACTGAAAGAGGAAAATGGTGGTTTTCTTTTTACTTTGTTGATGAGATTTTGTCTAGATCCCTCATTAGTGTGGTCATTAAGAACAGATAATAGTTTTGTATTGCAGTTTTGCATGGGATCCATTTTTTGATTCAGGGCCCAAATCCCAGGTCTGTTATAGCATATTTCTAGTGTCCTTTTAGTTATTGTTGTCATATTATTTTTCCTGACCAACAAAAGCAGAACATTAAATGCCTTTGACTTTTATAAATATTTGGAATATTTCAATTAATACTTAGACGGAGCCTTCAGTTTTTACTTTGCCTTCATTTTGTTAATACTTTGGTCCATTTTCCCGAAGCTTACGGATGCGGATGAACAGAGCAGTACCTGTGGTGGCTGTAGGGGGCAGTGATGAGCTCTACTCTAAAGCTGACGCAGGATACAATGGTGTAACGTTTTGATGAGCAACTGTGTGAGTGGGTCAAAAGTGTACGATGTGAATTTACTGGCAGCATGTAGTTAAAAACCTGCACAGACTTTTAAAAGTGTTGAAATATAGGTTCGTTGTCAATATCTCGCATTGGCAGGATGAGGGAAACCAATCCCCCTCAAAACGTGGTGCATTCAGACGTGATGGGTGATCAGGGCTTTGTTGAAGCTTCAACACAGTATTGAAAAATGGTTCATTTCTCGAGGCTTCAATGACATGGTGTTTGAGTAGGATACCTACTGGTCAATAAAATAAAGTGCAATCAAGATGTATCATTTATTGCTTCATGAATTGTTTGAGATTTGAATCTCCATGCACATTCCTGTTCCACTACACTACAAGGTTGAATGGTTTCAAACTGACACAATAAAATATTAAATAAACATGAACTCTTGTTAAAGACCTTTTTTTTTATTTGGCATATCTGAAATGTTTTTGTTTTTAGCCAGACTTGTTGTGCTTTGAATCAGATTCCACTCTAAAACAAGTAGAGATGTAACAATTAACCGTATATACATATGTGACGTTTCCAGTCAGTTGAGATGTTAATTCAATTGCGATTCATGTTTTGAACAACAGAGGCCGCTCTGTTTACTTCAAAATCACTTTTAACAAGTTGTTACAAACAGTTTCTAGCAATGTGACGAGAGTTTATATGTTGATATTGAAGAAGTCTCATCCTCGTGTGGCAGCATAAATAAATCATTCATTGTGTGTCTCTCCGTTGCTGCTGCACAGACCCAGGCCGAGTCGGAACTTAACGAGCACACAGCAGTGTCTGAGGCTGACATTTACTCTTTCTAAAATGGACAAAAAGTCACGTAAATGTCCCGTCACAGGTGGAGAACAGAGAGAATGTGAGCAGTAATCTGTGTTAGCAAAGAGGCTCAACCGTAAACAGAACCACTTGTATAAAGTGTACAGACCAGGAACAGTACTGGGACGGTGATAAAAAGAAGATAGTCTGGAGCCCTGATTTGTGAAATAATAAAAGGGCACTTGTTCTCTTCTAATTAGTCTCTTATTTCATAAAAGAAAATTGTGACAAAATCAAATTGTGAGATCAGAATTGTAAATCAAATCAAATCATGAGGTGAGTGAATTTCTAATTTCTAATTGATTCGCTAAATCAGCTCAGCTCTGTAGGGAATCAAACCCAAGCTAAATCTTTTACACAGTTCCAAAGTTGTGGATTATATGATACGCCACTAGTTCCAATGAGCTGTGGTCCTATCACTTATTTGACTAAAGTAAAGCTACAATATTATGATCATCCATACACCTAACATCAACTTTTTTTTTTTGTTTCGAGTATCATGGTTTAGTAGACCTAATGTTTTAGAATCTTTGGAACTGAATGCAACACTGTTAAACCAACATCTCTGTCGACTTAGTCTCTATTTGCTTTGAAGTGACAAGTATCAATACAGAATTATTCAGTAATGTGGTTCATACGTCACTAGTCATGTGACCAAACCAATCTGGACACAGTGGTTTGATACATTTGGTTCATGAGCTACCGTGCATGTGTGAGCCCTGGTTGTCAGAGGACCATCACTGAGTGTCGCCATATTTGTTGTACAGTTGTGCTCATAAGTTTAATTAGACAGAATCTGTGATATTTTTTTTTTTTTCATTTTTCAGAGAGTATGAATGATAACACAAAAACTTTTCTTTCACTCATTGTTAGTGGTTGGGTGAAGCCCAACAATTGTGTTTACTTTTTAAATCATAATGACAACAGAAACTACCCAAATGAAAGCTGATTTCAGCTGTCCTCCAGACTTTTGATGAAATAAGGAACAGATCACCAGATAGTTTGGATTCCCCAGACACCCTCCCAAGGAAATGTGTGAAAATGACATTAGTAATAAATAGCCACATTCACATTAGTCAGAAAGTTCCGCCTCTGTTCACCATGTCCAGTCTTTCTATGCTTTGTACTGACCCTGAAAGTGAATTCACTTTACACTATTCACATTGTGCTTTAGATCATAAAAACCTGTCTCTGTGATGTTACAAACAAAAGTAAAATGGTCTACAAACTTTCTTGAACTACACTTGTTGCCATTAGGAAACAAAGACACCCCCAATGAAAGGCCAAATCAAGATTAATGCAGGATTGAGAGAATGATTTAATCAATCAAAAAGCGGATTTTATTTGCAAGGGACATAATATCATTTGGTCTGATTTGGGTTAAATGATGTGGAAACCTGCTAATGAACAAGTTGGATTACAGACGACAGCGCTCGGTAATAATTCTCAGCCTGTTTAACACGTACAATTCGCTGATGGGCTCCAAATTGAGTGTGTAAAGCCTATTCATCTTGACCGCCCCCCGTCATTTTCTGGAAGCTCCCTGCCACATTGATTAAGTTCAACAATAGCCTTGTTAGCACACAGTGAGGAATGAAGAAAGCACGTTACAGGCAAAGTAATTACTGAGCTTTGTAGGGAATTATAATCATAATGTAAAGTTCCTAGCAGTTTGACTCTGTTGGTAATTAAAAGTTTAAACATTAGTTAGTGATGGTAAGTGACCCTATTTTGTGACATTAAGTGACCAATGAAAATTAAAGCCAGGGACAAACGTGACAAGTAAAAAATATGGACCTCAAACATGACAAATGTCTTAATAATATTATTGTTTTCCATTTGTTGTCTGTACAAACTACTGTGTCCTTAGCCTCTGCTCAGACTTGCTGCATTCTTGTGGTGTTGGTAACAGCACTAAGTCGGAAGTGTAAAGACACTAACAATAAACCTGACTTGTTTCGTCTTTTATACCAGTTCTGAGATCAAGTGGTAAGAGAGCTGAGCTTGGAAAGACCAGAGCTCTGTTCTCCACTTCCTCCATGTACAGGTTGACCACAATCAGGGAGACAAGTGATCCCATGGCACAGTCGTGTTTTTGTCTGTAGAAGTGACCTCTGAACCAGAAATAAGTGGTATTTAAACATACCTCCAGTAAACTGCAGATGTGGTCTGAGTTAAGGCCGGTCCTGTCCTCTAGAGATAATATAAAACCAGAACAGTCTGGTTCAATCCGAGTTAGTTTCATGTCAAACATTTCCTACTTGGGATAAAAGCTCAGCTGTCTTACCAGTTGATCTCAGAATTGGAAAAAGTCTATTGGTGTAAGGTTAAAAAAAATATAAACATAACCAAGTAAGAAAAACACATTCCTTTCTCGGCAACTGCACTGTACAAACACCTCATAAGCTACCAACAGGATTCAGTGGCTGCGTAAAACAAAATGTGTTATTGGTCTAAAAATTAGTGAGTCTGTCTCTAAACACTGTTCTTCATATTTTTCTCATCTGTTTATGTTTGTTACTCTGTGTTTCTGTCTGACTCTGGTGCATGCTCAGTGCGCCGTGTCTAACCTTAATCGGAGTGAGCAGTAAACATGCAGCAATAGCCCAACAATGAATCAAATTATTCTTGTGTGTTACTCTTATTTGGGGAAACAAAAAACACATCTGACCAAAAAGCAACTTACATTAATTTATTTCTGTGTACACTCATAACTGAAAGGCTTTGAGCAAAGCAAATCCAGCAATCTGAGTGTAGATTTGACATTGGCAATGTGACTGCCACTACAGACCAGGATTGTAGACATCTGAGAGAAACGAGTCCAAGCTTAAACATAAGCCATCCCAAGGCCCCGACCCCTGCCAACAACATAGACAAGGCCTGAAGACCTAATGAGAGCAACCTGAGCAGCAAGAATCAATTTATCTTTATATATACTTTCCATATGACTTACTGCTATCTCCAAGATGTTTTAACTTCTCTCTAGTGCCACCCAGGGAATTATAATGATCATAACTCCACTGTGTCTATTATTTTTGCTAAATTGCAGGCAGTGACTTTCATCACAGGGCATCTCATTCTGTAATCAGCAGCCATTAATGAGGCTATTAAGCCGAAGCTGACCCGTCCTGTCTATTGTAGCGCCGCATTAGCCTCTCTGAATTTGTAAACATTAACCTTTGCCGCTGCTATAACACATGCTAATACAGTTAGCAGCCGGCCGCCCTCTCATTTGCTCCCAACGTACTTTTCCCACTGTCTCCTTCTCTTCAGAATGCAGGCCGTTTGGTGCAGCCCAGAAAGTCATCATTTGATAGCCTCTGGGCTGTGCTTATCTACCCCAGGGTCATTGCACAATATTTCTCCCAGCTATCGGCGGCCCCTCCATCAATCCGTCAGCCGGCGCTCTCTCTCAAACTCATCACTTACTCAGGATGACACGCAGGGAAAAGGTGACCTCACCGCAGGCAAAATGCTTTCTCTGAGCAGAGACAAAGCTACATATAGTGAGCTGCTTTTTGTTGGATGTGGGTTGTTTCAGATGTGTTGAAATCTGTTTTTGTCAGTATCCAAATACTGCTAAGCTGAAGGACAACTATAAGACAACAAGGATGAATGGTAACAAATTTACATCAAAAGATCAAGATGGTTTACCATGTAGCAGTAAAAAATGTCCACATTTAGATTATTTGAACATTTAAACTATTATGAGTTGGGCCAGGTAGGTATTCAATAATTATCCAAAGATTTGAAATCTGTCAAATAACATTTCTGCAGAATGTGTAGTTCAGCAGTACTGTAACCACTTTAAACAAACTTAGGGAAAGTCACTTAGAAAAGCTTGTGTTATAGTGTTAGTGCAAACACTGGAGTTGGGGTAAAAGCGCTCCATTTAAGCTGAGCATACACTGTGATTTTAGAGTGAATTTTGGTCAGCAGCGTGTGGAGGGGTTAATCGCTTCTCATAACCCCCTGTACAACGCATGACAGGGACACATGTCGAACCTGACATTCTGTCCGACTCAGAAATTGTCATATGGCCAGAAATCGGGTCAAATCCAGGTTATAAATTGCACAAAGTATGCCCAGTTTAAGACTAGTCTGGACCTCTGCCAGACTAACACCAGTCAGACTTGATAGCGCCTTGTGCCGACAGAGTCACAATGAGAAACTATGGCCACCTTCTCTCAAACAACAAAACTTTAAGTAATTAAAACAGATAAAAGCAAAACTGCATTAAGTGTGTTTTACAAAGTCACAGAAGGAACTGTGGCACATCAAAAACCATTATGGGTAACATTTTGCACATATATTGACAAAGGACAAAATTGTAAAGCTACCACAAATTGTTAATACTTCATAAGGCAGCTGCCATTAACTGACTACTTTTTTGTGCTGTCAGTGAGTGGGTAGGGAACACTAGTGAGTGACTCAATCTTATGCTGCTCAATTTATCTGAGCATTTAGGTTACACCAGCTAAAGGTTATGGATTACTGGATGCTTACAGCTATAGTATGTTATGCTGAGTTATAGTTGTAGGTTTTAGGACAAATCAAAGACAAATAGAAAGTCTTTAGCATGCACTAGCTTTGTTAGTCCCATTTATTCCAGTTTAAATGCAATTCATATTCAATTTTTATACAATAATTTAACTTCTTAAGGTCATGTAACCACACTTGTTCTTGTTACTGATGGCTTGGTTTTATTGTTGCCTTTGTTGTGTCTTTACAATTACAGCTTATGCCACTTTGATTTCATCTTAAGACACCTTGAACCACTTTATGCCACAGTCAAACAACATAAACACGAATACAACATAAATTACACTGAGTCGTTCATATATACAGTTGTGCTCAAAAGTTTACCTACCCTGGCATAATTTGGGATTTTATGGCCACTTTCAGAGTATAAATGATAACACAAAAAACTTTTTTTCACTCATTGGTTGAGTGAAGCCATTTGTTGTCAGACAATTGTGTTAACTCTTTTTAAATCATAATAACAACTTGCATGTCCTGTTTGCTACAGTGAACCGATTAAGAAACTCTCCAGCTCCATTTCCTCCAGAATTTGTTTCCAACACTAAATGCAATGAGTTTGCGATGTTTTCAAACAACAAAGTTCAAGGCATTAAACATGCTCCTGTCCACAGAGCATAAAACAACACTGCAGCCACCTAGGAGATACTTGGTTGTGTTAACACATTTTACACCTAATCTCCAAAGTTCATCCACCTGCTGCCTTGAAGTTCTACCCACTAGATTTCTAAAATCAGTACTAAGTAGTTTGTTACCGCAACTCACTGATATAGTCAATAATTCCTTACAGTCTGGAACTTTTCCAAAGGGCTGAATAATTGGCCTATATCAAACCTTCCATTTTTAGGGAAAGTTATTTAAAAAGTTGTATATCAGCAACTTAATGACTTTCTATTATTTAACAACTGCTTTGATCCTTTTCAGTCAGGTTTTAGGCCCCATCACAGACTGAGACTGCACTTATCAAAGTCACAAATGACATCCGTCTGAACACTGACGAGGGCAAAGTCTCTGTCTTAGTTCTGCTGGACTTGAGTGCTGCTTTGATACAGTGGACCATGAAATCCTGTCACAAAGATTAGAGGAATGGATAGGTATCACTGGAACTGCCTTTAGATAGTTTCAGTCCCGTCTTGCAGACAGGAAGTACTTTGTTTCGGTTGGTAACTGTGTATCAGACCAAATGGCCCTGACGTGGGGCTCCACAGGGGTCTATCTTGGGACCTCTATTATTCAATATTTACATGCTTCCTTTAGGCCAGTTAATACACAGCTGTGGCGTATCCTACCATAATTATGCAGATGGTGTGTGTGTGTGTGTGTGTGTGTGTGTGTGTGTGTGTGTGTGTGTGTGTGTGTGTGTGTGTGTGTGTGTGTGTGTGTGTGTACTGTACACACACAACAGAAACATGCCTCACTGATGACCCAGGCAGAACACTACACCAAAACAATAGTCCTTACCTTTAATTTGTAGGTAAGTTCTATGATAACATAAAATTGTTGATAATAGGTCTTACTGAACATTCAATTAAAAGTATATGGAGTTCTATGATAAAATAAAATTGCTACGTTATTTATCAGTTGTCAGATAGCAGAACATTTCAAAGGAACAGTCTTGTTCTTGTTAAGAACTGTTTTTGTTATTCATTTCTGAATGTGGTCTAATATTTTTAAAATTTCACACTAATTAAGGACACAGGTGATGGGAAACAAAGCCAAACTGCTGATAAAGTCCTGCTGTGATTTCATGTGCACTGTGGGACCTGTGTGCACTTGAGAAGCCTGCACTCTAGCTCCCCTCGGGCCTGTTATTATTTAAAACACATGTCCGGTCCTTGTGCAGCATTAGCGGCTCGATTCAGGATGTAAAGTGTTGAGTAGTTCTGCGTACATGAGAAAGCATAGGGCTTTTACACAAACAAGAGCACGGTTTTAGTTACTGAGGGGTTACCAGTCACATTAGGTTACACTTTTGAAGCAGCTCTAGAGAAAACTCATTAAAAAACTGTTCTCAATCACTGTTCTCTGAGGCTACGGCTACACTGATGCATTCTAATGTCAAAATAGTAGAGCATAGTAATTGTGTTGTCTTCTGTTTCACGACAGAGATGAAATGGTGAAAATCAAAAGGGAATGATTGTCCTTCAGTGATTGTCTCTAAGGATGTTTCACAATCACAAGAAACTTTTCATTGGGAAATTCCTGTGGGAGAATCCACAACATCACATGCTGCTGAAGGACTTTTATAATCCAAATCCTCCAAACACCTTCAACATCTCCAAGAGCACCTAAATCCAAGTCCTGTTTAAATGTAGCACACTTGATTTTACACTATACTTGAAAATTGTACCTATTTCGTTACAATGTAACACACTGTGTAACAAACTGTAATAACATGTTACTACATAGTACATTTCATTATAAGTACTTGCATATAGTAGGTAGGGTAGGGTTTGGTTTAGGATTAGGGTAAGTATGTACAATGTACATGTTATTACAGTTTGTTACACAGTCTGCTACATTGTACTTAATGAGGTAGAAACAATATATCAATTGTAAAATAAAGTGTTTTAAAAATTATATTTTTTTAATAACCAAGCATTAATGGCACATAGAGTATTTTTTTCACTGAGCAAACGCCGTTGAAGATTTATGTAATGTTTTATTGCCCGCATGTATTTATAATTAGAATATACAGTTTAAAAGTCTCTGGAGCAGTGCGCTTTATAAACTGTGGTTTAAACAGATATTTATGGAATAATGGTTGATGAACAGTAAGTTCACAAGCATTACAAATCTATTACACAGAGTTCAACCTCTGTGGAGCCTATTAAAGCACGGCTGGTGACGTAAAGGATTGTGGGATGCCAGTAAGTTGGAGGTGGGAGTTTCATATGTTAAAGGAGGTAAGTAAGCATTGAAGCTCCTTTACTATTTCCCTCCCACACTAAAGTGTGAATTTGGATCGCTCCTAACATAACGACCTTGAAGTACACTCTGACAATGGCATAGGAGTTAGGAACTTCCCTGAGCAATGTGGCCATTTTACCAAATAAGTGAGCTAAGCCTCTCAAATAAGGACATGTTTACATTTTAGTCTTTTGCCTTTTAGTCTTTTTTAGTACATGTTTATTTTATATAATAAATTCTATATTGTTAGTGGGGTGCACAGTGGAAGAGTGGTTAGCGCTCCTGCCTCACAGAAAGAATGTCATATGTTTACACCTTGTGCAACTCAAACATTCTCGCCCAACTCCGGTCTTTCTGGGAGGAGTCTGCATGTCCTCGCTGTGTTACATTGGGTATTCTCTGGGTACTCCAGCTTCTTCCCACTGTCCAAAGACATGCATGCATAGATTAATTGATAACTCTAAAGTGTCCCTAGTGAATGAATGTGAGAGTGAATGATTGTCTGTTAGTGTCTATCTCAAAGTGTTAACCCTGCGATTAACAATCATTGCCCATGGTGTACATCTCCTCAGGATAGTCTGCAGTCACCCACAACCCCTAACGGAAATTAATGAATGAAAATTGTAAGTCTCACTGTCAAAGATGTCTGACTAATAATCAACCAGTGTTGACATCTAATGAGCATTAGTGTTTTAATTAGCCATCCTATTGGCTGTAAAGAAACCTGGGAGTTTTATTCAAGTGAACCATATGCAGCCAAGAGAGCTAACTCCAGCTGTTCCCCCTGTTCCCAACTTTCAAATATTATGCTCTTTAAATATTCCTCAAGGTTTTTCTCATGTAACTGTGCATGTGTGGGTGGTTTTAATGAAAGATCAGTAAGAGCAGAAAAAGGAGCTGCTGTCAGAGTTACACGTCTCTACACAGACAGTTAATTAAGCACCTTGGCGCTAACGTGCGTGCGACTTCGTCTGTCTTCGTTACAGTGAAAAAGCTGTCAGTTTGATTTACATCTATTCTCTTTCAATGGTTTCTCCTGGGTTTTGTATATGTATCTATCTCCCTCTTGGTTTTGTTTTCTGTTTTTTGAGACGAATTCAGCACTGGCTCACACAATTTAAAGTGAAGTCTGTCCCGGCGCCTTGTCATCTTGAGTTTAGGCTGAGAGCTGGGCCACGACTTGGATATACTGTATGTCAGCACTGATGGAGGCATGTTTGGCAGCTACTGTTTGTCCTCGAAGGCCACTGCAGAGGATTTGCCTTTTGATTGTACGCAATGCAACAGGTTGACTCAAAACAATCCAATCACTAAACCCTTGTCAGTAGAAATACCTAGACTGATATTTGTGCTACTAGAAACTGAATGTGTTGTATTTGAATTTGAAGTGCTCAAACTGAATCTGAATTGCTCAAGCTAATCCAAATGGTTTGTTAATGAATTTAATTCTGACTGGAGCGTTGGACACATGCAACAGCAGCTTCACAAGAAGATGTATCAGCACAGAAGAGCCAATCCTGGTGGAGCTGCAGTCCACCTCCACCTCAAAGAGAAAGGACATTCCCTTGAGGACAGCAATGTTCAATCAATTTTGTCCAGAGAGCCCAGATGGTTTAAGAGCCGGGTAAATTAAGCCATTTTGTTAAAATGGAAAAGCCCTCACGTTTATCACTATCACACTATTTACAACAGTGTTCTGAAACCTAAATCAAAACAGTTTCACTCTAGAAGGACGACAACACCGCAATGGAGCCAGGATACTAATGGCTCACAGAAGTCTAACGACTCTACTCAGGAGTCACACTGCCCTTTCAAAATAACAATAAAGAGACCAGAACAGTCTCAGAGTTAGTTTCAGGTCAAACCCCTTCCTTTAGAGCTACAGCTCAACTAAGTCGAACTCAGTTTGCCAAAGTCTCCTGGAACAATAGGTGAAATGTCTTCACCTTCTAAACCGGCTGCATCAAACCACTGGACTCACTGACACTGCGCTAAACTGGTTTAAATTGTACCTCACTAACAGAACAGAGTACATTTCACTTGGAAGTGCAAGGTCCCAGCAACCCATAGTTTCCTACGGGGTCCCTCAGGGGTCAGTACTTGGCCCCATTCTCTTCATTATTTACATCATTCTCCTCGGCCATGTTATTAGCCGCTATAGAGTCTAATTTCACTGGCATGCCAATGACACAGAACTGTACATGAAATCAGAAACACACCTCTGCAAATTCACCAACATCATCTCCGTCTTCAACACTCACTGCCTGTCTGGAGGAGATAAGGGCGTGGATGAAGCACTTCCTCCAGTTAAACAGCATCAAACACAGTCTTCCTCAATAACTGGTATAACTTTCTCTGGTCAGGACATTCCCCTCTCCACAACTGTCACCAATCTTGGTGTAAAATTTGACCCACAACTCAGCTTTGAAGTCTATCAAAAACCTCTGCAAGACATCTTTTTACCATCTCAGAAATTTAGAAAAAGCTTCGTCCAACACTAACCTTAGCAGATGCTAAAAAACTGGTCCATGCTTTTGTCTGCTCCAGACTGAATTACTGCAACACACTTCTCATCGGGATTCCTAACAAAAGCTTACAGAGACTGCAGTATGTTCAGAATAGTGCAGCAAGAATCCTGTTGAGAGTTCGTAAGTAGGATCACATCACAACCATTCTCCATTCTTTTCAGTGGCTTCCTGTTTCCACCAGGATTGAATATAAGGTCTCCCTTCTAACCCACCAGTGCATCTATGGAAATGCCCCATATACATTTTTTAAATGATCTTAATCTGTAGCACTTTGAGATTTGTTCCAAATGTAAAGTGCAATACAATTTTTTTTAGGTATTTGGATTCCGTCAACCAAGATAGACAAATGCAAAAAGTAGTATTTTGTAATATTAAACACTATGTAAAACATACACTAGATTCTATGTGACTCCATTTCATACAACATTAACACATTGTATCTTTAAATCTCACTTTCATAAAGTCTCCTCAACGTCAATCTTCTAAAAAGAACATTGTCCAGTGTGCAGTTATGAGCCAGATATGGCTGCATAATGATTTTTATTGGTCCAATAACACAGCGGTTTAATAAGTGTAATCTGTCCACCGGCCCAAAGGTTAAAGCCCGGCCGTATATCATCGTCCCACTGCTATATTGCCAATGTGTAATGGCTTTGCTGCTGGCTTAATTGTTGAGGTGTACGTGAAGATCATTTGGAAATGATCCATCTCTTAGTAGTGTAATAATGAGTTTCCGATGTTTGGCTGGGCTCGGGCCGGCTCCCTGGCTCCCCACAGAGGGAGTTGTTGATCCACAGCGCTGCAGTGTGTAGTGAGGCGCAGCAGCAGAGAGCAGGGGAGGGGATTTAAGGTTGGCTTGTTTATGTGGCTGTGGGAATGTTACACAGAGCAAGACTCTTAATCAAACCACTTTTATCCCTGTGTGTCCTCTCATTTGTGAGTACAAACCTGCAGTGCATGGAGTTTAGCATGCAGGATGTTCCACTTTAAAAATCAATATTAGTTCACACCAAGCCTTTTTTTGCCATCCTGGTCTTATCCGTAAGGGCCAGTAAGTCCTTCTCTGCTGGCCTAAACAATATTAGAATCACTAACTTTCACTATAAATTTTATTCCATTAATTTGTATAAAATTATTTCTAATTGTCTATTCTCTTCAGTAAATAGCTCTTCTCTTGGTTGCGCTACTTCCAGCAGTGTATGTTTATGTTGTTTAGGCTTTTATACAATTATATTTCATGTGTTGTCAGGATGAATGAAATCTGCCTACCGGCCTTAAGAATCAACAGTGCAGTAACTTGTAGCATTAAAAAAATCGTATTGAAACTGTCCTTTTAACCAATCAGATTTAGATTTGGGTAGCCCACCAAGTGCCCAGGGTCAGCTAGCGGGTGTACAATAACGTCTGCATTTTATATCTTTTGATTGGATGGTCAGAGAGCGTAGCCTACTAGACAAAGAGCTATACAGTATATGTACAATGAGAAAGACTGGACTCCATGGCATTAGAAAAGGATTCATTGTTGGTTATGTAATTTATTCTTGGTACATGCAATACCTGACTTTTGATGTAACTGTTATACTACATTTCTGTATTATATATTTTTTAACAGTAGCAATGTATAATGACAGTATTAGGAGATTGTTTAATTCAGGTAGGACACCACTAAAGGCAGAGGTGTAAAATATACAGCCCGCCACTGCCCACCACTCACCACGGAACAGCGGCCTTGTTCCTGGTTATCTTTCAAATAAAAAGGTAATATTGGGCCAATTTACAATCACAAAATAGAAAGACATTACATCAAACTTACGGTAAAAATCTAGCTCTGAGTTCAACAACTGACCAAAGGATACCGTAACTACGTATCTCAGAGGCAGCATCAAACATTTTGTAAATAAAATGCCAGAAGTCACTCCTGATATTCACACAAAGTGGCAAAATCTTCCTACGTGGCAATATCAATTGTTTTAACTGTTCCAGCAAACACACCAAAACACATCTATAATGGGCAAGAGCTGTTGTGCAATAGATTGTGCCAAAAGATTTAACAAAAATTACAATCTTATCTTTTTAAAGACAAAAAAAAAGCAAAGAGATAGCGTCAATTCAGAGGAACAACTGGAATGTGGATTTGTGCTGTCAAAATTAGGTCAATAATTTTGTTCTAAAATTGGGACTGCCATTTTGTTTAATGAAGTAAGTTTATGGTATCTCGAAATGCATGACATTTGAAAAGTCCTCAGCCATTGTTCTATGAATGTCTAGATGTGCTGTTCAGGTTGTTAATTGTTATATCTGTATTTTTTTCTTAATAAGAGAGTTGGCTTACGTGCTAATGCTGTTTTCTGTGATTTCCATGTACCTTAATTACACGTTCATCATGTTCATTGTTTTACTTTTGTAAGTCTGCATTTATTATTTAGTCACTCTGTGTTCATCACATTTGTTTAGCCTTTATAATACTTCTTACATAATGGTAATTATTATAGCAAACCTAATTTGTTATTATGTTCTTTCGTTATAGACCACATACTCACCTGTGGTCATCAATTATGGCTGAACCTATGCTGCAACCTGAACTTCATTAAACATCTAAAAGTATTATTTGCATCCAGTTCCTGTACACCCGGTGGTGTATATCAATATCTGAGCTAAAAACTATACAGTCCTTAAGCCTGAGATAGAACATTTCGTATATTAGGGTCCTTCAAGCCGGATAGGTATCTTTCTTGGACCGCAGGATGCAGACAAATGTAAGAACCAGTGAATCTACACGCTCCAAGTGGAGTGCTCTACCTCCTTTCTACCTTGATGACTACAATGTAAACTACACCAGAGCTCAGCGCACTAGTATTGTCCAGTCTAGGAAAGAAAACACACACTTATGACTACATTAAAGGTAATCAAAAGCTACCCAATGTACTTCCTCCTGCAGAGCATACTGTCAGCAGACAGGCCTCTATGATTATCAGTTTGGATAATCTGATGGCAGAACTGAGACTTTTAAGAGCTCACCACTCTGTGTCCACCTCCTTCCCCCATAGAGAGGAGTGCCAGAGAATATTATGGCTCTCCACAGTCACAATCAAGAGTGCACCCCTGATATGACTAAGATATTTTCCACCAATATCGTTTAAGCCAGTTGCTGCCAGATACAGTGAACCACTCAGAAACCCAAGCCAAGTTCCAGCTATGCAGCCTGAGCAGTCATTTATGACACAAGAGAGAACATTCAAAGGCCCTACTCCTTCCTCTCTAACCAAAAAGATCCAGGTGAATTTACCCGCCTGAAAATAACTCTGAATAACCTGCTCCCAGAAGATAGCACAGAGCTGTTTTAATTCCTGCTGGGTCATTTAAAGCTCAAAGATGCTGGTCTAATAGCTGACGCATACCTCAACTCTCCTACTCCTTATACAGACACTATAGTAGCTCTGACAGAGAAGTTTGGTCAAACGCACCACCTGGCCCTACAGAAGATAGCTAATGTTATGGACTCCTCAGACATCAGAAGAGGGGACACAGAGGGCATAAGAACACTTGCACTGGCTGTAGACCTTGGGCTCAGGTGCGGGTCCCACGTGTCGCGCCTCCTCAGTAAACTCCCCACTGAGATGAAATCAGAGTTACGAAGACACATGTGCCATTGCTCCAATGCAGTTTATGACCTGATGAAGTTTTCGGAGTGGCTGCAGGTAGAGACATGGTGCTTAGCGAGTGATGGGCAGAAGGGGAATTATGGACAGAAAGAGAACCCTCCCTCAAAGTCAGACCGCCATCGTGAGTCCAAGCCACTGCCTCGCTTTGCCACTATACTACATGGTGCAGGAGACGTTCCTCCTAAATCAGAGAGTGTCATTAGTTTACAAGCAAACAAGAAAAGTAATAATACTACAGCCTATTGCCCCTACTGTGACACTGAGGACCACTTTCTAAGTCAGTGTCCCACCTGTACATGCTTTAACAAGGCTCAAATGATTGATTGGATCAAAACTAGTAAATGCTGTTGGCGCTGTGGGAGATCACACCAGGCAGCACATTGCAACTTAAAGAAGCCTGTGTTTCTGCACAGGCGTCAGTGCTAACATGGCTAACACCTATAAAGTCCTTAAGCCTGAGATAATACCTCTCGTATAGGTCTGAGCCTGTCATTTTGCTCTAGAACTGGTCCTATATATCTTTTTCTAAGTCACTGTGTTTATAGACTGAGCTTGTCATTCTGTTTTAGAACTGGGCTTGTCACTTTGTTCTCAAACTGCTTCTAACATATTGTTGAAAGACTTGGACTGTCACTTTAAACTGGAACCAGCTTTGTCTTATCGTTCTAGAACTGAACCGGTAATTTTATTCTAGAACTAGGCCTGTCATTGTAGTAAGACTAAGCATGTCCTTTTGTTCTCAAACTGGGTCTGTCTTTTAAATTCTAGAACTGCGCCTGTAATTGTGTTCTGTATTGTAGTAAGACTGTGCATGTCTTTTGATTCCAGAAATGAGCCTGTCATTCTCTTCTAGAACTGGGCCTATTCATTTGTTTTAGAACTGTGCCTGTCATTTTTCTTTTTTTTATCAATGGGCTTGTCACCTTGTTCTGGAACTGGGCTTGAGACTTTGTTCATAAACTGGGCCTGTCATTCAGTTCTAGAACTAAGCCTGTCACTTTGTTCTGGAACGGGACCTAACATATTGTTGAAAGACTGGGCATGTCATTTTGTTCTAGGACTAGACCTGTTACTATTTTCTTAAACTGAGTTTGTCAGTTTGTCTGGTCCCTTTCATTTTATTTCTCAAACTGGGTCTGTCACTTTGGTCTAGGACTGAGCTTCTCATTTCTTTCTAGAACTGGTCCTGTAATCTCTTTCTAGGATTGTGCGTGTCACTTTTTTCTGGAACCTGGCCTTTCATTTTGTTCTAGAACTGGTTCTGTCTTTTAGTTCCATAACAAAGCCTGACATCTTGTTCTAAGACTGGGCCTGTCACTTTTTTCACAAACTGGGTGTTTCTTTTTCATGCAGAACTGAGCCTGTCATTCTGTTCTACAACTGGGCCTGTTATTTTGTTCTAGGACTGATTCTGTCAGATTGTTCTAGACCTTAGCAAGTCGTTTTTTTATAGACTGAGCATATCATTCTGTTCAAGAACTGGACTTGTCACTTTGTTCTAACAATGAGCCTGTGACTTTGTTAATGGACTGAGCCTGTCATTTTGTTGTGGAAGTGAGCCTTTCATTTTGTTTAAAGACTGGGCATGTCATTTTCATTTAGTGTCACTTTGTTCTGGAATTGGGATAACATGATGAAAGACTGGGCCCGCCATTATGTTCTAGAATGGTCACTTTGTTATCAAACTGGGTTTATCTTTTAGTTCCCAAACTGAGCCTGTCATTTTGTTCTAGAACTGGGCCTGTCACTTTGGTCTAGTACTGAGCCTGTCAATTTTTTTCTAGAACTGTTCCTCTAATTTCTTTCTAGGAATGTGTCTGTCACTTTGTTCTGGAACCTGGTCTTTTATTTTGCAAGTTGTTTTGTTCTAGGACTGGTCTTTTAGTTCCAGAAAAAAGCTTGACATCTTGTTCTAGGACTGAGCCTGTGTCATTTTGTTATAGAACTGGGCTTTGTCATTTTCTTCTAGACTCAGCCCTAGAACAAAAATGACCATGGGTACATGTAAAACTTAAGAAGCTGCATCTAGTCAAATTTCAAACATTGAGGTTGTGAAGTTTGTGTTTTGGGTTGTGTCCTCCCTTTTCTTTGTTTCCTTGTGCATGTGTGTTGCAGGGGGCTTGGCTGGGTTTCTCTCAGAGATGCAGACAAGACACACCTGTTTCACCTCTCCTCATCACCCCTGGATACAGCCCTGCTTTACTGTTCGGTAGAGTTGCTGGTTGGTGTCTTACCACTGGTATGTTTTGGAGTAGTTTTGGACCTTACTTGCTGCTCTCTCCATCTGCCTCAGCTCTCGCACCTTGTTCCCTCCTGTTAGGCAGCCAGCTCCCTGCCTCCTCTGCCTGCTCTAGTTTTTCTTTTCCAATAAACTGTTAAACTTTATTCCTGGCTCTGCCTCTGCATTTGGATTCCACTTAACTAAAACCATAACAGAGGTGACCATTACTTGCTGTAGGTGGTCACAGACTATGGAATATTTTAACACATTTATTTTTTTCATTTATTCATGAATTTTCATTTTTATTTCTATTTATTGTTTTACTATGTCGTCTCTGTAAAGTAATCCCTGTAGACCCATGCCTTTCCTTGCATGTTTTAAGTAGTCCAGTCCATTATTCAGACTCAACAGTCCACTTTGGGTAGTCAGGCTGCAATTATGGGTCTCTGTAGACTTGTTTTGGGCTGCCACAAAGTTTCCATTTGTGTCATTTAAAAACTGTAGAAGCAGGATTGTGACAATCTTGGTAAACAAATGAAAAATAGCTGCTTTAGAAATAAAATAAATATATAATCATTTTTAATCAAAATTATTTTTTTTAAATATTTATCTCTGCATTAAAACATAAGTCTCTGTCTCCATGGTGACCAAAAAGCACATCTTTTCACACCAGCCGCTTCTCCAACACACTCCATACAAAGTGAGCACACACAGTGACACTTTGCAATTTGCATGTAAATGTCAACTTGTAGTTTGTTGCACTGTCGGCTTTCCCCATTAAGGCAACATTTAAAAAGAACTGAGTGCACTCACAGAGCAAAGGGCACAGGCTGCTGTTTTTAAAAGGCACCATTTTCAAAATAAAGAGCGTATCAGTTGTGTAATCAAACAATGCTGCTGTCAGAGAAGGGGTATTCAGCGATAAACTTTAAAACTATGAGACAAAAAAGAAGAACAAACTCTGAACTTCATAAAGTGACATGTAATGATGGATTGTGTGACAGGAAGCAGCATGAAAAGCTAAGAGGCGGTTTGTAGTGGCTGCCGCTGTCACTGTGAAATATCGTCATGGCACTGTGTCGAAGAAATCTGCGTCTGTGGATATAAAGAGAGAAGATTGGCTCTGTCTGCAGCAACTTTAAACGAATTTACATTTGTTTAAAGCCCGGTACAAAAGTACAGAGTCGTGACAGTTGCATTGTGAAGAGATATGTTGTATTGTATTGTTTACAGTGATATATGGTAATCATGTTGTCTTCTGCTGTGTTGGCTGTGTGTTATTTCATTGGTTTATTTTCACTGTCCTGACTCCTAAAAACCACAATGGGTCACATGGTCAGCAGCAGAGAATTACAGTGTCATACATCGCGTCTCCATATGAAAAAATACCGTTACCTTTGTGGGTCACTATGGTTTTTGTAAAACACCAGTAAAGAGAAAGAGACAACTGAAGAGCCTTGTGGATGAGGTTTGTTTTTCTTCAGGAGCCTATGAAAAGTTCCACTAATAACTGAAGTTACTGGATTCAAAGTCTAGAGCATTACAATTACATCATGGAACCAAAGAGCAAGCAATCATGACACAGTATCATTACCAGTGTTGAACTAATGGAGTTTATTTTTGAGTACTGGAGTAATTAATTACTTTTCCCAACGTGTAAAGTGTTGCGTTACTACAATTGTGTTGAATAAAGCGCGAGGTGTCATGCTTTGGCTACACATCAGCTGCTGCTGGAGAGAGCAGGGTGGAGATGAGGATAATGTTGCAAAAGTGATGATGATTGGCTCACACGGTCTCACTGCACGCTCCGACTTCCACTAAACAGTGCGTCAGCGACAATGGCAACGAGCCGGGGAAATTCAAAGGTAGCATTCTCGAACCGGAAGTACCAGCACTGCTTCTCGTTAATTGAAATTAAGGACAACAATGTTTCTGTAACCTGCTATTCCCAGGAAAAATGACTTTATCCACGTCTGCCTCAAGTAACTCAAACCTTATGAAGCACCTCACATTAACACATGCTAAAACAACACTTGTTTGTTCTCCTCCTACGTTACAGTCTCTGGTTTATTAGATGAGGAGTATTTTAGTATAGATTAATGTATTGTTCATTTTCGCTGAGAATGAACATGTTAATCTACTGAGAGAGTTGGATTGTGTTCTGTTTTTTGTGCAATAATTTACAGGTTCAGAGATTTGCACTACTTATTGGCCAGGTCTCCCTTTGTTTCTTTTTACACAGGTTTACATTTGTGTTTCTTAATTTTGCACTTGAATTTTATTTTCAATATTTATTTGTTAAATGTTTTTATTTCTATGTATATCATATGGCAGGCTGCAATCTATTGAGTTCAAATAAATACTAAATGTTCTAAAATACTATATACAGTGTTTTTATTCTTCAGTTAATATAAACATCTTAAATATTTTGACATATCTTTGATACAATAATTTTTTTGAATGGGTGCACGTGGCAGAGTGGTTAGCACTCCTGCCTCACAGCAAGAAGGTCGTGAGTTCGAAACCCAACCAACTCAAATATTCTTGGCCGACTCTGGTCTTTCTGTGAGGAGTCTGCATGTCCTCCACGTGTTACCGTGGGTTCTCTCCGGGTACTCCGGCTTCCTCCCACCGACCAAAGACATGCATGTACAGGTTAATCGGCAACTCTAAAGTGTCCCTAGTGACTGAATGTGAGAGTGAATAGTTGTCTGTCTCTAAATGTTAGCCCTGCGACTAACTAGCCACTGTCCAGGGTGAACCCCGCCTCAGGCCGCAGGCCCAAAGCTGCTGGGATAGGCTCCAGTCACCTAACGGGACAAAGCGGTAGAAAATGAACAAATCAATCTTTGATATTAAAGATGTTATTAAATGTAATAGTGTTATAGAACAAAAAAAAATACTTTATAGTTACTTTGCTGAGTAATTAATTACTTTTACAATGTGATAACTTAAATTACTTACTTAAGAGTTACTACTTCAATTACTTTTTGTAATGTGTAACTGTAACTAATTACTTTTTTAAAGTAAGATGACCAACACTGCTTATGACTAACACCAAGTACGGATTTTCAGACATTTACTTTTTTTTTTTTTTTATTGCAACAGGATTTTGTCCATTTACAACAAAACTCACCAAGACCAGAGTGCTAAATATTACACCTTGGAACCTTCCACAGCTGATTGGACTGCAGTCAGTCCGGGTAATATGCCAGAAATAAGAGTCATAAGGATGGTAGTGTTAACTTAACTTTATATTTTTCTATTACTATTGTTATTGATGAATAGAAAATTGGGTGTTTTTATGAAGAGTCTTATGTGTCTGAGGGACTGTGGATGGAAATTAGCTCGGAGAGCTACAGTCTGGTGCGGGGCATCTTTTCTTTAATGCACCCTTACGCGGTCAAAGAAGAGGATTTCTTTCTTCATCAGGTCTTTGCTAGATCACACTAGCAGACCACACCTCTGCAATCCAACTGCATAGATAGTAGCAACATATGCAGAAGAAACTGCCTTTAGACTGACACATACAACCAATCAGAAAAACATAAACATTAAATCCCGTCTGATTTTATATAAATGTTTATGATTGGTCAATTCTTATCGAGCTGAGTGCAAGTCGTGCGTAATGAGAGTGGGTCCAGACCCACTTTACTTTGCTGAGAAAAAGAATGAGGCTGGCCAAATTTAGTCTCCCAGAGTGAGCAATGTTAAAATGCCACTAGTGCAACACAGGAGGGTTGAACCGGTGTAAAAAATATTGTGGGTTTGGTCCCAAGGAAGGTTAAATCTTTCTGGTCATTGCTTGATCTTTGTTTTTCAAACATTTCTGATGATATTTCAGCTGGCTAATGTCTTTCACTTTTGTGTGTTTTTAAAAACAGGTTTTGAACTCAGATCACTGGATTCAGAGTTCAGATTGCAAACCATTACACCAGGTTCCAAAAAAGGTTGTTTTCTCAAATCATACTTCCCCTGTTGATGACAGGTACCTCATAAGATTGTTCAATATAAAATCTTTTATCCATCTTATTGCAATCTATCGCTTTGGAAATGCTCTTTTGTCGTTCATATAATGTCTGACCTGATAAAATGTAAAATGTTATACTGACAGAGATCCTACATCTGTCAATGCCATCAGCAACATCGTCATTTTGTGTCAGGTCTCTCTGTTTTCTCCCAAATGCTGTGCCGAAGCCAGTCATAGTATTTCTGCACAATGTAACTGTCTCATTTCTCTGGCAGAATTCTACGGCTCTCACACAAGTGATTTATATCTTCCTCTAGTGTTTTTCCCCTCTCCCTCTCTCTGACTTTTCTGGCAGGCTGAAATTGCTTTATTATTCCCCAAGAGTCTGTCAAATCCCCCAGCAGCTACAAACTCATCACCCATCACTGGCTCTTTGTCTGAGAGGAAATAAAGTGTCGGGATTTCCTGGGTGACAGATTTGTGTAATCGTCCTTCGTCCAGGCCAGGAGAACAACTGGACGGACAACGGCGCAGTGCAGAAGGAGAGAAGGAATGAGGGAAGGGGAGAAGTACGGGGGGGGACATCAGGATCCCGTTTAAAGTGAAAATTGAGTTTCTTTGAAGGGAGCTTCTCAGGTACAGAGAGGTGCGGGACCTTGCTTTTTGAATTCTGAAAATAAGAAAGTCACCCTTCTCTGCCTCAGTTCAATACTGTATTATGGATTGGCTGGCACAAAAAGACAGCAGCATTCTCACCAAAGTTTCCCTCAGCAATTCTGGACCGTTTCCAACTAACGGATCGATCTTATGCTTTAGATTCACATTTACTCCTCACTGTTCCTCAAGTAAGGAACAAAAATCCTGTTCTGAAATTGCCCTGGGTGTAGCCTAACATGACACAGTTTGACTACTTTGAGCGATAAGGTTGCATTTTGAGCCGTTATGAGATATATAATGTTTTGACAATCCTTTGACCATAATTAAATTGGGACTGTACACTGTAAATACGGATAGCCACTAAAACAGCTCTGGAAATGTTAACTGTAGAGCAACCAACATCATAAGCTGCTAATAATAAAAAAAACACCAAATCTTTAATGGGTTACCCTCCTCCTTGACTGATTCATTTGACAAACTTCCTGAGGCACTTTAAACCTCAAAACATTTTACTAAAAAGATGAAGAGCTTTCATTTGATGAACCCAACCCATTTCATTGTCCTGTTAACGTTTCAGAAAATATAGCGCTTGTGTGTTTTAAAGGAGCACCACGTAACTTTGAGCCCAAAATTTTATATTCTCAAGTTATTAAGATTGGTAGAATTATGCCTCTCTCACTGACAGTACCCTCAGCCTCCTGGAGAGGGTGCACATATTGGGGGAGCGGTTGAGCTGTCAATGCTGTTAGCCGGCAAAATGAGAAGTGGTAACACCTGTAATGTTCCAGTGATAAATAAATGCTACAAGTCCTAAAGAAACGGGCTTCTGTCTCATCTTTGCAGCCCTGCACTACCACCAGCAACCTACAGGGGTTTATTCTGAAGAGTTCCTCTGACTACGAACTGGAGGCTTCAGTTAGAATTAGACGTACACATCCATACTGAGGCTTCAGAGTTTATCTTCCCAGCATCAGAAAATACCAGGTTTAAACTGCTGGAGTGTTGGCAGTAGCAGCAGTGACAGTGGTCTGTTGAGCCCTGTCAGGCAAATTAAAAAAAAATCAAAAGTCTAAGGCCTACATTTGCGTTATGGTGCGATGGTGCATTTGCGTTTTGCCGTTCCAGGCCTCTATGAATACTGGTTTATGATTGGAAGGTGATAAACTAACATGAAATGTAGCCAAGAGGCTGTGTGACGTTTTAGGAATTACTGTCTGTTTTATTCACCAAAATAGGAAGGAAACTGAGTGAGCAGGGAAAATAAAACAGAGCAACTGTCTGTGTTTGAAAAAGAATGGTCCCATACCATACATTAACCAAACAAAAAACATTTTAAGCATTGTTGGCAATAACCATTAATATTTATTCTCTTTATAGTTTTTGATTTTCCCATGCAATCACATTTTTCCTGTGGTGCAAACAACATTAAGAATTATTACCAATCAGAAAGGTAAATGTCCCTAGTTAGTTTTTCTAAAAAACACAGAATCTTGTATTTCATCAGAATATTGCTTCTATGCTGCTTCTCAGCACTCCAGTCGGCAGGTGGTATTGATCTCACACATATTTGATTGTTTTACCACAATGAAGCATTACTCACCGATCCTCAGCATTTACCCGAGGGATGAATGCTCTCTATTATTATTTTAAAAAAGTAAAAGAAAAGGTAAGCGCTCCAACTCTGTAAAGGCTGCCATTAAGACTGGGACACAATGGATAGCTGCAATCAACCTGTCATTTGTTTGTCTTCGCCAGGCAGAGTTATTGGCCATGAAATCAAATCATGGGAGACTTTACACAGAACAGGAATATGACTGTTGATGGACAAAAAGCATAAAAATTCCAGCTGCGGTCCACTATTTTTCTTTTTTTCTCTTCTTGTTGACTGCTCACATATCAGCCCGTTGTCCCCGGACGCTCATGCTTTAGGAAATCACGGTTTTATTTCCAGACATGGGAACTCCCGCGCCGACAGATTCTTCTCCACAGCAGCCAACTAAAAAAAAATAAAAAATGTCAAGGATTCCAAGTTGTAAGGGCATAAAGCTTCCAGTGGAAACAAATTTGAGTGATTGGCATTGAGTCGCTCCAGGGGCGGCCAGATACTATCCACTCTTTGTGAAAAAAATTAAATTTGGCATTTCTCATCTTCTCACTCAACGCTTTGACCCCGAGTTCTCCTGCAGCATTGTCCCGAACATGAGGCCAAGACTTTCACTGAGCGATGTTCTCCTCTTGTGAGAAATGAAAAGCCACTGGCGTCTTTGTGTTCAGGCCTCACATGACGCAGCCTAGCAGAAAAAAAACAAAAAAACATTGTACAGCGGGGTACTTGAGGGGTTACCTGTACCAAACTGTCCCAGACCGCATGAAAAAGGGGTTGATCTACTTTTAATTCACCAAAAACACATTCAGACTGTTTTAAAGATTTTAAGGGTCTACTAAATAATAAAATAACAACTCGTGGCATTAAAGGTGACAGTGGCTCACATTTTTGCTGTTTTGCTTATTGTCCATAAACAAGGCTGACAGAAAAATTTGAAATAGAACAATAACAATAAAATCAGATGAGAAAAAAGGAGGAGCTGGGGGTTCAGCTAATTCATTTTTATCATTATTTACCCAGCGCCACTGTGCTTTAGAATAAATCAATGTATATTCCTTTCACTTTTCCTTTGAAGGTAAGAGGTTAAATCAGCTCTCTGCCATATGTTAAGTTGCTTCCTGTTTTTGTCTTGCTTTTTATTTAGAGCTATTGTGCACCATCTGTCAGGATTAATCAGTCATGTGAATGATAAAGGCACTCAGAGACTCCCCGCCAACACAATTCTGCTTAACATCTCAACATGTCACCATTTACCACAGACTTGGTGTAATCCTTTTTAGAATTACACAGCTGCTCCATTTATGATCTCAAACATGGTTGTTAAAGTCAGGGTTATGAAATTAGGAACTGGTTTAAGAGATGAACAGTGGAGGTAATTAAGAATACAACAGATTGTACAGTGAGGAGTGGGAGTGTGCAATAGGACAAAGAGAGTGGCACAAGATCCTTAGGCTCTGTTAACACAAGCCACTGAGCGTTCTGTCATTTTACATTGAGGACCAAACAACAAAATCAAGGTCTTTCTCAAGAAACACACTAGATGGTGCTGTTGGCCGGAATGATAATAAGGGATTATACATCATCTGTATTTTGCTCTCTTAAAATAAAAAAATAAAAATTTTAAATAATCAAATTAATTTGCTTATTTTTTTCAAAATTCCAAAATAAACAGACTTGCATTGTTACTGCTGCCAGCTCCAAAAAGATGCTATGTTCCACCGACCTGGTTTCATTCCAGTCAGGTGAGGAGCCGGGGAGAGCTTGTTAAGCCTCTGTGATTGTTCTTCTCCATAGCCCTTCGCCTATCTCTCCCCTGACGACACGCTGCCCGGAATCACACCCCCTCAATTATCCATGAAATATTCTCCCACTCGTGTCCTCTCGTGTCACCAGAGAGACATAGGCACATGTCATAAAAACAGCACCGAGAGGCTGTATATAGCTTATGTTGTTTCCCCTTCTCTCTTTAATCAATGGCTGTGCACGTTCTCCTGAAGACCCTTTTGTGTGTGCACATTTTTGAATGAAAGGGCATTAGCCTCAAAAATTCAAATTCTACAAGATGATTTTTCTAAATGGCAACAGACGGATGACATGTGTTAGCTGTAAAAGGGTTCAGTTCTTAGTCTTATAAACTGAAAGAATCCAGTAGAACTTTATTCCACCACTTGTTCTTTTGTGCAACAGAAGTTGAATTAATAAAAAATAATAATAATCTAGATAAACCATGGATGACCAAGGGGATAAAAAATGCTTGAAAAAAGAAAAACACTTTATTCAGGTATTTTATACAAACAAAAACTAAAGAAGCTGAAAACAAGTGTAAAACACTGGATTATACTTATGTATTATAAGAAAACAGAAAAAAAATTTTTACAGTGAAAAGCTAAATGAAAACAGAAATAATACAAAGGCATAATAAACAGTGTGATTAAAAATAACAAAGCTAAAACCACATATCAGATGAATTTTGTAAATATTTTGCAAATGTAGGACCCAGTGGACATGAACTCAACAGTAAAAGATATAACTCAGAATACATTATTTAACAGTGTAAATACCATTTTTATTGACAGTGTAGAAAAAGATTAAAATATTGAAAATTGTAAAAAACTGTGAAAACAAAAGATCAGGTGACTGTGATGATTTAGAAATACTTAAAAAGAATACTTAAAAATATATTTGAATCTGTCATTGAACAATTTACCTAATAATAATAATAATGGATTGGTTTTATATAGCACATTTTCAAAGCTCTCAAAGCGCTTTACAGAGTCCATTATTCATTCACTCCACAGTCACACACTGGTGGTGGAGACGTGGCAGCCATTTTGCGCCTACAGACTCTCCCACCTCCAAACATTCTCACACATTTATACAAATACGTACACTAGAGCTGTGGCACTGGAGGCAAGGTGTGTTAAGTGTCTTGCCCAAGGACACAACAACAGTATGAACTGTGGGAATCGAACCGCCTACCTTGAAGAAGGGTTGAAGGACGACTGCTCTACCCACTGAGCTACTGCCACCCCAATCTGTAATCTCTCATTAACAACAGGCGTTTTTCCAAAAAACATGAAAATATCAAAAGTAGACCCTTTTACAGTACACCCTCTTGGTGTAATGTAAAAGGTAAAAATGGTGATAAACATGACATAAACAACAGGCCAATTTTGTTGCTTCCACAGTTTTCAAAAATAATGGAAAAAGGTGTTTGTAACAAGGTTGGATACAATTATTGAAAAACAAAACATTTTAAACTATTGTCAATATGGTTTTAGGACAAAGCATTCATTAAAATAGCAACATAAAAGGATAATAAACAATGTTTTGTAAGTATTTTCATTGATTTAAAAAAGGCGTTTTGATGCAATAAATCATGAAAGACCACTTCAGAAACTCAATAGATCCAGAATCAGAGGGAAAGCCCATCAGTGGATCAAAAGCAACTTGGAAAATAGAAAACAATATGTCCAGATAAACAATATAAATCTGATATGTGTGACTGGGGAGTCCCCCATGGCTCAGTACCTGGGCCTAAATAATTTATTTTGTACATGAAAGACTTTGTAAATGCATCTGAAACATTGGGGAGCATTCCTTTTGCCGATGATACAACTTTATTTTATTCTGGAGGGACTATACAGGAAGTAACAAAGCTGGTAAACATAGAGCTTAAAAAATAAAACAATGGCTCAATATAAATAGATTAATGCTCAAATCAAAGAAACAAACTTTATTTTCTTCAATAACAAAAATTTAAATATTGATATATTTAATAAAAAATAGATGGGACTAATATTCAGAGGGTAAAGGAAACCATATTTTAGGAGTTAAAATTGATAAAGACTTGAGTTGAAATCTCATATAAATTACACAAAAGAAAAAATCCCCAAAGCCATTGTAATATTACATAAGGTAACACACTTTTTAAATAAATCTGCTCTGTACATGAGCCATATTTAACAAACTGTGAAGGAATTTGGGGGTCGGCATTCAAAACTTACTTAAAGCCTTTATTTATTTTACAAAAAAGAGCTCTAAAAGTTATCAGTAATTGTTGGTATAGAAATCAATCAAAGCCATTGTTTGTAAAATGTAATGTTCTAAAATTTCACTTATTTAGTTGATGTCAGTATTAAGTAAAAACATAAGTTAAAAACAACTAAATACCAAAGAAAATATTAATAATGAATTAAATAGTACAGTACATATAATAGAATCTGTTTTGTTTTGCTGTTTTGTTGTGATGTATAGCACTTTTATGTTAAAAGGGAAAGGCATAACAAGTCTTTGACTTCAGCCTAAATCCTTTTGGTCTGTGATTTATAGTTAATAAGGGTGTTGTGTTCTTTTTATTTTTAATTTAAACGACCAAATACGACCTGCTTCTGTTTTGGCAGCTTTTCAAATAATTCATAGCAAGCACAAAAAAAATGTAATAAAAAAAAAAAAATAAAATAATTTGAAATCACATCTGCCATAACTACACCAGGGACAAAAGGAAAGGTTCACAGGTGTTGCTCACACTCAATTTTACAAAAGACCTGCATGTCTGCCCTTGCAACAGTAGCCCCCACATATGGGTCAACCCTCATTTAAAGCCTTCACGCTTGACTTTTGCAAAAATGCTAGAAGTGAATGGACCAGCTAGTGCTAAAATTTTTAATTTACTTCTGGTCATTCAGCTCCATGTTGCAGCCAAAGTAAAACTCTGGACTAATCTCAAATTTATGACCAACCACTGCTCTCCCAAAATATCGCAATCTTCTAAAATAAGTTGATATGTTTGTCTTTCAAGAACTGGTTTCTGCCATCAACAGAACAGCGACACACACCAGCAGAGTCGTCTTGAAGATAAACCCCAAAAAACAGGCATCGAAGGATCACTTCTGGTGTCCTTCAGGTTTTGTGGGAATAAAAAGGTTAAAACCATACTGCATTGTGGCAGAAAAGAGTTGTTCCCAGGAAGCAGGATTCAGGTATATGAGCCCTACGTTTTTCTTTGTCAGTAAGGATTGGACAGCTAAGGACGTGGATGAAACTGCAAAATACTTGAGTGAAGGCTGGACAGGTTTATCCAAGTGGCGGTGCACACAAATAACTGCTGAAGCCAAAACCATGAGCAGCCAAGATCTACTGTCATTTATATATATATATATATATATATAGGTAAATATATATATTTACCTTCAGGGACCATGCACATTGATAAACATTTCTGTAAATATACCAGATTTAGCCATCTGTAGTCCCTGGACAGGTGTTAAAAAGTGATATTACAAAAGAGTACCAATGTTAAAATGCCATAAAACATACACAAAAAAAGACACAGAACAGGACAAAAAACAATTAGACAAACAAAATGCAAGATGGCAGCAGGTGGCAGACAGAGCAGACAGAAACTTACATCGGTCGCCCTATAACCGGAGGGTTGGCAGTTTGAATCCCGCATTCCCCAGTTCATGCTGTCGTTGTGTCCAATGGCAAGACACCTCACCCACCTTGCCTCCAGTGTCCATAGCACTAGTTTATGTTTGGGGTGCTCGGAGAAGCCAGAGGCAAAATATGGCTGCCTCGTCGCTGAGGCTCAGAGACTGGGGCTGATGCCTTTGGGCCAACACCTTGTGTAGCACTGTGATAGTGAGCAATAAGTGAGAAACAGATTATTTTTGTTTAGTGGTTAAAGGTTGGACTGACTAACCTGGCTCTGCAAGATAGTCTGTCTATCTGGGCTGGCTTTCATAGGATCCATTTGCAAAAGGCAGATACTTGAATGAATGCCATCACAGTTTTATCCAGATCACCGGCAAGTTGTTTATGTTTGTAACAGTAAAGCAGTCGCTACATCTTCAAATCTACGTCCACGTCCAGACCTGTCAGATCTGCCACATCATTGGCTCACTGGCCTGACGGTCAGCCCAAGAACAGGTTTCCTGGAGCAGTACAAGACAGATATATATTTTTTTGGATGGGGGGTTTGTGAACCTCATACATTTCAAAGTTTTACACACCAGGTAAATTGATGGACAGAGCTAATAGTGTGGGACTGGTTTTGCCTGGTGCATGGTGAGGGTCAGGGATATTATATTAATGTTTTGTGACGTACAGTCTAACTTGAAAGCTGTTGAATTTATCTGCATAATGAACAAAAATTCACAGGAATATTTGTTCATTCTACACAAATTTGTGTGGATAATGAACACAAATTATGCCAGAAGAACTCTTCTATTCTCCTGGCATAAGAGTGAAACTAAAGCATAAAACATTGGAAGCAATGCTTTAGTACAGATGGGTTGCATATTTTGGAGCTCTGTAGATCAAGACATGGAAGAAGTTTGACCAGGGCTAAAGGTCATTTGTTGCTGAGTTTCTTTTAACAATCTACATTCATGCTAATCTGGAACATATTAAGTTTTCCACTTTGTAAAATGAAGTTGTTTGAGTTGTCGATAAGTTTCCGCCATGTTTCCAGGTTATCATCTCGATCTCATTGAAACTTTGCACAACCCCCCTTTAGTCACGGAAAGACCTCATCATTCCAAGTCCCTGTTCGTGTGAAATTGTGTAAGAAAATGAGATCTATCTGGTGTGACTGGATAAGAACTGAATTTACATGAGCCGTGATGAAATCTGATCATTTGGCTCCAATCAGTGACTCCACGTCTCATCTGAGAGAGAACAAGATGAGGAAGAAAAGGAGGGGGTATCGCTCAGTGCTTTATTTGCTTTGATGAGCACATTTCTCTCAGATATAAATATAAATCTATCGGCCCCGAGCGTAATTGAAAGTGAGCGCGGCCGTTTGAACCATAGCACTGGCCCCACTCTGCCACAGTAATAAGCCACAATTGAGCTTTGATGTCAAAGTGTGTCACCTCCTGAGGAGATGAAGAGTGGGGGGCTCGCCCGGTTTTATCCTCTCCACCGACACATATTACCAGCGAGAGTAAAGAACACCATCTGAAGTCTTCTATATGTCAAATTACCAAACTGGCACCTAACCAAGTGTCAGCTCTGACAGCGGCTAAAGGAGACGTATCAGTAATTAATTAAAAACAAGAATCCCGCATAGTACAATCAGCCGAGCTAAAATGAGGAACAACGCAACAGGAAGAAAAGCTGCCACCATGGGGAATCTTTCCTTTACAACGAATCTGACATCTTCGTCCCTCCCTGTGGTTGCAGTCGTCCCTCCACCATCCGTCGCTCTCATTAGTGCACCTTTCAACCTCGACATGGAAATGACATTTGAATATAAATCACAGGCATTAACATTTATAAACAGGAGGGTTTTATGAGGGCTCGGTAATGAGGTATTATAAATCCCAGGGCTGTGGAGCATGGTGCCAGTGGATGCATAAAGGGCTTGTAACAAGGACACAGCGCCGAGTGGCTGCTAGGCTGTCCGACCACAAAAACACCAAACAAGTGATGGTTGAGCTGCAGCTTCAAATGATGTATGTTTTCAAAATGAACAATGCTATACACTGTATGAGGCTTGTAGATCTATTGTAGAGGTTACATGTGCCTCCTGGCATGACAAGGGCTGAGGATCTTGATGTAAATGTAACATAATGTAACATTGCAATAAGCATTATAGATACAGCCTTATTTTAGTGCATATGTATAACAGCTTAAGGTTCACAACATCCAGTTCTAACATATTAGACTTGGTGAAAACATAATACAGCAAAGTAAGACACTTCTCTGAGCTGGAAATGACAAAAGCTCAATGGCAAATTATATGTTTAGGTCTGCCCCAGATGTCTCTGTGTGTGAGTGTGTGTGAGTGTGTGTGAGTGTGTGTGTGTGTGTGTGTGTGTGTGTGTGAGTGTGTGTGTGTGTGTGTGTGAGTGTGTGTGAGTGTGTGTGAGTGTGTGTGTGTGTGTGTGTGTGTGTGTGTGTGTGTGTGTGTGTGTGTGTGTGTGTGTGTGTGTGTGAGTGTGTGTGAGTGTGTGTGAGTGTGTGTGTGTGTGTGTGTGTGCGTGAGTGTGTGTGTGAGTGTGTGTGAGTGTGTGTGTGTGTGTGTGTGTGTGTGTGTGTGTGTGTGTGTGTGAGTGTGTGTGTGTGTGTGTGAGTGTGTGTGTGTGTGTGTGTGTGTGTGTGTGTGTGTGTGAGTGTGTGTGTGAGTGAGTGTGTGTGTGTGTGAGTGTGTGTGTGTGTGTGTGAGTGTGTGTGTGTGTGTGAGTGTGAGTGTGTGTGTGTGTGTGTGTGTGAGTGAGTGTGTGTGAGTGTGTGTGTGTGAGTGTGTGTGAGTGTGTGTGTGTGTGTGTGAGTGTGTGTGAGTCTGTGTGTGTGTTTGAGTGTGTGTGAGTGTGTGTGAGTTTGTGTGAGTGTGTGTGTGTGTGTGTGTGAGTGTGTGTGTGTGTGTGAGTGTGCGTGAGTGTGTGTGAGTGTGTGTGTGTGTGAGTGTGTGTGTGTGAGTGTGTGTGTGTGTGTGTGTGTGTGTGTGTGTGTGTGTGTGTGTGTGAGTGTGTGTGTGTGTGTGTGTGTGTGTGTGTGTGTGTGTGAGTGAGTGTGTGTGAGTGTGTGTGTGTGTGAGTGAGTGTGTGTGAGTGAGTGAGTGTGTGTGTGTGTGTGAGTGTGTGTGAGTGTGTGTGTGTGAGTGTGAGTGTGTGTGAGTGTGTGTGTGTGTGTGTGTGTGTGTGTGTGTGTGTGAGTGTGTGTGAGTGAGTGAGTGTGTGTGTGTGTGTGAGTGTGTGTGAGTGTGTGTGTGTGTGAGTGTGTGTGTGTGAGTGTGTGTGAGTGGAAGCACCGTGTAAAGCGCTTAGGGTGCCAGAGAATGATACAAAAAAGCGCTATATAAATGCACACCATTTACCATTTTCTGTCACATTGCCCTATCCTGAGCTATTACCAGTGTCTCATGCCATGAGAGCCCAAATTCTTCAAGATCTTTGTGTACTGTTCTCTGCAAAGGGATCTTTGGCCCAGCCATTTTAGAAACCTGTTCTTTTATTTATTTATTTTTTATATATTTTGATTGTCAGTTTATTTTTTCAGATTACCGTTACCGATGTTACAGATCATTAAGAGGAACTGAGAAATCGCTCTTATTTGAACCCAGCATAAATCATTACTTGTTCCTGTGTAGGGGCGGCAGTGGCTCAGTGGTCGTCTTTCAACCGGAAGGTAGTGGGTTCGATTCCTGCTCTCCCAACAATTCATACTGTTGTTGTGTCCTTGGGCAAGACACTTAACCCACCTTGCCTCGTATGAATGTGTAAGAATGTTCAGTGAATGTATGTGGTGATGGTCGGAGAGGCCGTAGGCGCAAAATGGCTGCCACGTCTCTTTCCTGCCCCAGAGCATCTGTGGCTACAGTTGTAGCTTACCATCACCAGTGTGTGACTGTGTTTGAATGAATAATGGACGGCCTGTAAGCGCTTTGAGTCCCTTGGTCCATCGGGAGAAAAGCGCAATATAAATCCAATCCATTATTATTATTATTATTATTCTCCTGTCACCTGGTCCATGATTGTTTTCATTGACAGGTTTTATGACCTGTGAGTCTAAACTAACACAAATTTGACAAACCGACAACTCGATTGTAGCCAAAGATTGGTCTGCATTTAGAAATAAGTGTGTAAGAATTGACACTTTAAACTGTCTGTGCGATTAAAGAGCAATTATTTTCACATTCTATAATTGTGCAGTATAAATGCACACATATAGGTTTGCAATTAAAGCCACATAACTAGTTGTTTAGTCTGTACAAAGACTAATCAGAGACTTTGTTATACAGTTTGAAAAAAATCCTACAGCATTTTTTATGAGCTTGCACATCATTTATTTAAAATGAATGCTTAAATCCAAACATATTGAGTAACTACAGGTATTAGGTTGGAGACTCTGGGTGAGCTGTTCTCAGTGAACTGCAGACCTTCTTCTTTCTGACTGAAGTAATTCATGTAAAGAGACCTAACAACTGAAGTCTACTTTGAGGATTGATAAAATTGAATTGAACTTACAGATCCAGTTACATATATATAGGTACACTATATATAATTTTGCTAAACTATTTGAAGGTAAGAAAATCTTAGTTGTTGTAACTTCTCCTTCAAGAACTCTGTAGAAAGTGATTTGTCAGTCAGGGGATGATTTTATTGACAACTGCTCCAAAGTCTCACTCAATCCATCACATCTGTCAAATCTTACTCACCAAGCTCCTATTAGTTCTCAAATCTGATTAATAGAGCAATAATTTTCTAAAGCTACTTACATATCCTCTTGGTTTGAAGGCCCAGAGATGATTGAGAAGGACATGTAACAGACGGACAGACAGATAGATGGCACTTTAGTTGCCTAATTGATAAGTGGCTTTGGAACGAAATCGAAGAGTCAAAAAACAAGCGTCGTTTGAATGATGCATGTGCACAGAAAGCCATTAAGCGGCGAGTCAATAGCAGAAGACAAGCCGCCTGAGTATTAAACTGATCATGACATCAAGCTAAAGGCACTGAGGGCCACTAAGACTTCCTTTTGGCAGCACTTTATTCATCCGCCGCAGAGGCTTTTCATTAAGCTCTGGACATAATAGATGATCCATTGATCCTCTCTCACTGCCGACGGCCCCCCTACTGTCAAAAACTCCAGCGCACAGTTTTTTTTTTCGACAGTAGCCAGCAATGAAAACCAAACATTCATCTTGATTATAGTCCACTCTAAGCCACGGGAACAAGATCGGTCACAGCTATCCATCATGTCAGCGCCTTGCTCACTGGAAACACACCAGGACAGCAGTAGAAGTTTATAACATTGTTCACTTCATGTACTAAATAATTTCTTAAAAGAATAATATTGAGGTAAAAGTGGAAAATAAAATTGTTGATGTTCTCCTGGCAGAAGAGTCCAGGGTCTACAGTTCATCAGCCTTATCCATGCTCCATCACGTCATACTAGTGAGAACGTCTTTCACCAGTATCCCAATTTGGTCAGCGTTTGGTGCCTCATTTATGCTGCAGTTGGGACACTGCAAGAAGACAACCCACAACTCTCTCTTGTATAACACTGGGCTGTAAAGACCACACAATTCTATTTTTCTCTATTCAGGTACATCAAGTCCTACTGACAGATTTCTTATCCCTTAGCAGAGCCATAAAGGCCAATACATACGCCGCAAGAACAAGAAATTTGTTAAACAAAGTTAGTTCTGACCAGGACTTACAAGAAACTCAACAAAAGAACTCCTCATTTTTCTGCATTAACCACGCCCACTTCAGATTTTTGACCAATCACACAAAAGTTCTTGGACACCCACAAAAAAAAGTTCTGCTCAGTTCTGCCTTTTTTTTTAGTTTTTCTTACACATATTATTAATATTTTCTTTGTATGAGCTCTGATTCTAAGCTCCAGCAGTGCTTTTCAAACTGTTACTTTTTTAATGGCTCTTCTAGACAGCAGCCAGTGGACATCTGAGATCACTGAGCTGCAGGACAGAACGCCACAAGAACTCTTTCTTCCCGACTGTAATAAGACTGTACAATCAATGACTCTGTGGAAGATTAAGTTTGAATCAATTCTTTTGAGGAGACCTAACAACCAAATTTTCCCCTGGAAATTAATAAAGTTTGATTCCCGCTCTCCTCAGTTCATACTGTCATTGTGTCCTTGAGCAATTCACTTAACCCTGCTTGCCTCCAGTGTCTGTAGCACTGGTGTATGAATGTGCAAAATGACGGCCACGTCTCTGTCAGTCTGCCCTGGGGAAGCTGTGGCTACAGATGTAGTTTACCACCACCAGTGTCTGACTGTGGAGTGAATGTGTCCCTTAGGAGAAAAAAGCAATTTAAATGAATTCCAATATATATTCTTATAGTTCTGTCAGTTTTTAAGTCTATTTTAAAACCGAAATCTGTGTTTAACTGAGTTATGCTAGTATTTGGGATGCTATAGCAGTAGTATGTATAATCTCATCCCAAAATGTATAGTCTCATCCCAAATCTTTTTTTTGGGAAAAAAAATTGATATAGCCTGAAAACTCCTGAAATCTTGCTCAGTTCTGGTAATTATGAACTCAGCTGTAAACTATTAAACTAAAATGTAATGTAATTTATTTTCTATGAAAAAAAAAAGTACAGGCCAAACAATAAAATCACTTGTTTACTAAAGGTCTACCCATTCCCAAAGTGTTTTTGAGCAATTACTGAATCTACGTTCTCATTTTGCATGCCATCTGTGTTATTTTGCATTTTTATGTGTGGCATTGTACTTTGAGCAGTTTTTCAAATGTGTGTTCACTTGATTTGCTGTTTGAGAGCGCTCATAAATCCTAAATGAAGAACTGGTCCCATGCAAAACAGGATGCCGTCAGGGAGATAAGTGTTCAGATTGCAAAACGGAGCGATCAAATGATGAGTTGCCGTAATTGTGATGGGCACGTCATAATGTATAAATCACGAGGCTAAAAAGGAGCGTAATGAGTTTTCAGACTGTGCGCAATCATGTAGTAAACAGACAAGTAATGGCGCTGAATGCAGATGTCATTAGTTGTAAATCTGCATGATAATGCATCTGCGCGCTAATGTTAGAGACAAATCATAATTCATAACTTGTTGCTTCCATAACACTACTTATTGTTTGTGTTTGTGTACTGTGTCTACACAATTGGTTTGTCAGATTTACTTAATTGATTTATGTGTTCATGGTGCACTGAGGTGGCAGAAATGTCATATGTCAAGTCATCATTTGGTCAACAACACTAGAAGCCCTTTATGAAAAGTGGTCATAAATTTGAAGATATCCAACAACAGTATTGACTTGACTTTATTTAATTTATGATTATAGTCAAACAACGGAATTTGAGTAGAATTTAATTATTATAAAAACATATTAAAGTTTTAGGGAAAAAAAACATTTTAAAAGCACAAACAAACTAACAATAGCACAACAACAGGTATTTAGGTTATAAAAAAGGGAAAAGTTGTATTGCTCTTATGTTTAAATTATACTATAGTCTCACTGGTGTGGGCAGAGTGGACTCTTGAAGCCTTTAAACACTGACGGTGAGAGATTTGGTTTATGTTTCGCAGTTGTTTCAGTGAGTTTTGCTCTGGTTTTAGGAAGCAGTTCATGCAGTGGATGTAAATTGTGCTTAAATTTTTAACTAACTGAATGTCTGCCTGCTCCCTCCTGCCCTGAAGAGAAGGAAGGTGCAGAGGTGTTGTGCATCCTCCGGAGATGATCGAAAGGGCTCTTTTTGGCACCCTCTCCAGCTATTGCACCCTACCTGTAGTATACTCCCATATTCCAAACATGGCCTCACCAAAGGGCTGTAGATGATTAAAACGTTATTTTGGGGCAGGCCTAGCTAGAACAGTCAGGAAATGAAGGAGTTTGGAAGCTTTCTTCACCATCACCAATATACAACAAACACACTGTGGATCTGGTTTGCCACATACACTACCGCAGCTGTTGTGACAGATGGATATAAATATTAATGTGTGATGCATATTACTGTTAAGACTAGTGCGAAGTATGTGTGAAACATGCTCGAGGTACAAAACAGTAATAAAAAAAGATCTTACAGCATGTAATCATACTTTTTTTGGGGCCTTTTTTGTTATTGATAGATTGACCATCTGTGTTGAATACATTTACACTATAAATTATTTTTCTTTCAGCTGCTCCCTTCCCAGAGAGGACAAACTGAGCACTGCTGGAAGAGAAGCACATTTATGTCCTAAGACTTTAAACATTTATGATGCAACTTAATCTTTAGATTAGATTAGAGTCAACTGTATTGTCATTACACAAGTACAATGCAACAAAATGCAATTTAGGTCTAACCAGAAATGCAATAGTAGCAAGCGCAAGATTTCCAGTATTGCTTAAATAAATAAGTTAGTATGGAAAAGTAATTTGCAGATAGACATGTACATACAAAATATACAGATGGTTATTGCTATAAACAGAAAGGATAAAATGGGTATATACAATGATAGACAGAAGTCAAGAATAGATTAATTATAGATTACTATAGAAGTAATTTTTATTTTTTTTTTAGTTCATTTTGTATACAATCCCATCATCAGACTTATTACAATATACAACAGAATGTCATCTCAAGGCTACCGTAGGTATTTAATTTATAGAAAATTATTGTCAATATTGTAAATTAATAAAAATTTTACTTTTTCAAATGTTATTTAATTTGAACTTATCTAAGTTTAGGCATACATGTATTGTTAGCATTTTGTTTTTAATGCCATTCTGTGTGAATGAGTAGTTTGCTGTTTATGTATACAGTTGTGCTCATAAGTTTACTTATCCTAGCAGAATTTGTGATTTATAATTTTTTAGTTTTTCAGAGAATATGAATGATAACACAAAAAACTTTTTTCACTCATAGTTAGTGGTTGGGTGAAGCCAGTTATTGTCATACAGTTGTGTTTATGCTTTTTAAATCATAATGACAACAGAAACTACCCAGATGACTCAAAAGTTTACATACTTTATGCTGCTGTAGCCAATAACAGGTTGACTTGACCTTGTGCTTTGGATTTTTCATGTTGGAACGTCCAAGTACGTCCAATGCGCAGCTTCTGGGCTGATGAGTGCAAATCTTTTCTCCAGAAGTTTCTGAGAACATGCTGCATTCATCTCTTCCTTTGTAGCTCACACATCCCCAAAAACCACCTCCATGTTTCACAGTAGGAATGGTGTACCTTTCATCATATCGTACCTCTACAAATGTAACGTTTATGGTTGTGGCCAAAAAGAAAGATTTTGGTCTCATCACTCCAAAAGACTTGTCTCTGTGCTGTTTGGTGTATTGAAAGTGGGATGTCTTGTGGCATTTTGGTAGTAATGGCTTTCTTAACCATGCAGCACCTTTTTCTTCAAGTGCCTTATTGTGCATCTTGAAACAGCCACACCACTTTTTTAGAGAGTCCTGTATTTCAAGTTATTTGTGGGTTTTTCTTTATAACCTGAAAAATTTTCTTGGCAGTTGTGGCTGAAATTTTTGTTGATCTACCTGACTTGTTATTCTCCAGTCCTTGGATATTTTTTATATCAATTTCTTGTTTTATACAGTTCAATTACCTTTTCCCACTTTAACAATTATTTTGCTTTCCCCACAACTCAGAATACAGAAACATCGGAGCAGCACTGGATGAAAGATGCAAGGGTCTGTCAGGTGCCCAGAAACTCACTGACCTTTTAGACACACACTGATTACAAGCAAACAGATCACAGCTGAGGATGGTTACCTTTAGTAGCCATTCAAACTTATTTGTGTAAAATTGTGTGCATGTTATCAGGCCAAAATTGACAGGGTAACTTTTCATCATTTGGGTATTTGGAGTTATTTGGTGAGTTGTCATTATGATTTGAAAAGAGAAAATATAACTGTTTGACAATAAATGGCTTCACCCAACCACTAACTATGAGTGAAAGAAGTTTTTTTGTGTTATCATTCATATTCTCAAAAAAAAAAAAATCACACATTCTGCCAGGGTAACTAATGACCACAATTGTATATAGAATTAAAAAAAATACTGTTTACATTTACAGTAAAGTTACATTTAGCGTGATTGCATAGACATTGGTCCATTTGTTAAAAAAAAAAATTTTTAATTTGTGTCCCCCTGATGGTTCTCACAAAAACATTGCTTTGTTTCGTGTTTTTGGGGAAAAAAACTCTCTTAAGGTCCTGTCATTATAACTTTCCAGCAGTTTTCAAATATTTGAAGTGAGGATCTGATACACAGGTCTTTAAAACATGGACCCAAATAAACTATGTTTGGGTTTGAAGATTGTTTAACAGGAAAAAAAACAACCCAGAACTCATACTATGAATGTATTTACATTGAAACTCAAACACTTACATGGCTCTGTAAACAGGTAAACTCCTCAGCTCCTCAGTCGTCCTCACTCTTTCACGTCGGTGCACATGACAGCGCTCTGGGGGACGGTGGAAGTTTATCTGCGCTGCTCATGTCAACACCTGTGGCTCGTCTTTTATGATCCTGCAAATCTTTCCTGATCGTGTCGTAGGAGGCCGGGCGGGACATATATTTACATTGTGGTTATCCCTGGACAAGCCAGTGGCAATTTCAGGAGGCATTAGACATGACGGATCTGCCACACACCTTTACGCTGCAGGTGTAAAAAAAACATCCAACACAGGTAGAGAGGACCTGTAGCGTGGTGTGAGAGCATTAGCCTGATGCGATTTGACAGCCGAATAATAATGAAACGCAGCTGCTGTCTCGCTGCTGACCTGGATTAATACACTGCAGCGCCATATAGAGGCAGTCAGTTGCTCAACACAGCGGGGCCTCCCTCGTCTAATCCTATTTGTCAACAGCCAAGACGTGCTCCGATTCTAAGGGTCAAACAACAAGAAGCCAGCCAGAGCCACTTAGCATAGCTTCACTTGGTGTAGTTAGCAGGTGATGCGATTTGTGCTGTCAGCGCCGGTGACAGGAATAAGACATCACAGAAAACATTTGGAGTTGCCACAGAGGTCGCTGTTTGGAAAGTGTTTGAACAGTTGGCTCTTGTTGCAAAAGCTGGCATAAATAATTAAACGTCATCTGTTTTCTCATTGTCTTTGATGCAGCTTTCTGTCGGAGCAGCTACTGCCTGGTGTGTGCTTTCGTTGTTGCACAGGGAAGTGGGTTAAAAACTGATGTGCAGTGGAGTGTTGTAATTTTGTGGCACTGTTTTCTGAGTAGCTCTCACCTTACTCAAATATTCCTTGGAGGGCTTCCACTTAAAACGTTTGTAAATTTTAGCCAATCAGAGCGTCATCATTATTAAACTTAATCACAGATTTGATGTGAAAAAAAGCACAACACAGAAAAATGAGAAAAAGTTGTGTGAGTGAGTGCCTCCAAAGCAGGGACTAGTAAACCTAAAACACACCCTTAGCTGTCACATCATTGGTCCGAAGATTAAAGGTCACATGGTTGAATGTCTGTACTAAAACTCTGAAAATGTCCTATATTTTTTTATTCCATCCATCTCCCCAAGGGGCCCCTTCATATCTCAAAAAAGTCTGTAATTGTTGATTTATAAAAACAACCCAGTGCATTGCCATCTGATAATCACATAATGGGCGCACTGGCTCTGATGGCACTAGCCTCAGGAGAAGGTGAGATGGACCATGACTATACATCACTATGGCTAGGCGAATACAAGTTTTATGTAGCTAATAATGTAGAATTTACAGTATATTGTTTTAGTTTTTAGTGTTTTAGCCTAAACTTTAAGTGTTCTTTGGCAGAATCTTTAAATGCACTGTTTAAGACATGTTTTAAATCGCTATAACCCTCATTAGGAACAGGTCAGCTGCACACAGGGCCAGACCAGCCTATAAACAGTCTAAGCAGCTGCTTAGGGCCCCGTGGCCTAACAGATCCATCGTTTGTTGAATTGACTGACCCAACAAACTTCACTGAAGACACTGTTCAACACTAGAGGTGAGAAAAATCTATTATGCATATTGAAGCAGGGTTTTTTTCTTTTTAATCAATGCAGTGTGTTAATATTTAAGAATTCATAGAGAATGAGCGTCTGTGACAGAGTTTTCTCCGTCTGTGTTTGTTCTGCGCGTGGGCGGGGCCAAGAGGCACTGCTGTTGAAGCCACAGAGAGCGTTACTAGTACAGAGCCCAGCGTTAGGAAACTGGAGCCATTCTGTCCATCTCTTTGACTCGTGGTGTTTTTACAGCGCCATGCAAATCTAATAGCTCTGTTAAATAAATGGCTAAGCTCACGCTAAACTACATAGACCTAAATAGTATCCTGTTTGTGAGAGTCTAAAGCAGCCTCTAAGCAGCAGCGTTACTGACACAGACAGGAATCACTGAAGTCTGTCATCTACATCTACACACTCAGATTTGTTTTTGCTTATCTTTAGTTAATAATATCTACAATGTGTCTATTTGCTTACAACCTATAGCTCAGAGAAAAGCAATACTTTTGCTGTAGTTTCTACAGAGCAGAATTAGGCTCACTAGAAAGAAAAAGACCAAGTATAGATTTGTAGTTGTTTCTTCTGTGACGTAAATCCCACTGAAAATATTCAGGCTTTGACCGGTGCTCAGTAATACAACGGGAATGTGATCTTTTACTCAAATAAGTCCTCTACAGTACAGTACAGTGTTCTTGGCAAAGGCTATGGCACAGTTTCACGTCACATATTTGGGTTCTTTTTGTGTTGACAAAAATAATTTCACAACTTAGTTTGTTTAGGTTATAAAAGAGCTTTACCTCTGGACCCATGGGAAATGTTCTATTATTGTAACTTGCAGCTGCCAGTCTTAAGTGACCGGGCTGACTTTTAAATTGGTAAAAAAGATCTGCACTGATGTTTCTATCAATCCAGGGTGAGGCAGGGCCCCCATGACCTATCCCGCTTAGGGCCCCCAGGTGAACAGGACTGGCCCTGGCTGCACAGGAGGTATAAGCCATAGGGTAGATATAAAAATAAAGACATATAAAACATAAAACAACACAATTGTGTTTTTTTTTTTTTTTACCTGAATGATCACTGTTTTCCTCCTCTGTTTGCTCTTCATCCATGTGTTTAATTGGCATCCCTTCCTGCATTTGGTCCGAACGCCGGAACTCTCGCCAAACGCTTTTCCACTTTACCATTGAACCGGACATTCGTTCAGTTTGGACTGAGACCACCTGTTTTTGCTGGACTAAGAGCAGTCAAACATTAACTAAGCATAAACCCACAACCTTCTACCAAAGCAAACGTTTGAGGAGTGCTCTAAACGGTTAATTTATACTTTATTGCCCCCTTAGGGAAATTCTTAATGGTTTGAACTCTAGAAATACCAGTCAGTTATGAACCAGGTGAAGTAATGTAATGCTTAAGTGCTTGTGCGCAGTAGCTAGAGAGGTGTCTTTGTGGTTATATAGGCAACATATGCTATTTTCTGACTGGGGTAAAATGACCCCAAGACAGCTTACGGTATAAATGATAATATTTTCTCTTATATATGTTTTATAAAAGTCATAAAGTTACAATGACAATGACTCTTGGCATTTGTAATCTTAAACAAACAAAGCAATAAATACAATTTTAATTCTATGACTGAGGGAAAAAGAAAAGTTCACACTTGTAAAGGAAAACGTTTACTGTAAGGATCTCTAAATAACATATAATAATGTACACTACTGCGAAGAGACAAACAATGCAATATCAAATATACAATAACAAAACAATCTCACTGAATATTGGTGTCATACACAATATATACAATACATCTATCTCAGTAATATTAATCAGTTGAGCTATTGTTGTTGTCACAAGGAACTTGATAAATCACATCCAATAAAAATGTCTGGCCAAAGTCAAAAGAAAAAAATAACACACACACACAAAAAAAAAACAACACAAGGACTGTCCATGACCCTCCATGAAGTCAGCCAATCACAGACCGATGAACGAGGGATGGCCTGGCTGTTAATTTTGAGGTTAAATGTGAGAAGAGTAAAGCTTTAAGAGAAAAAGCTGTGTGATAGAACAGTGCTGGGGCTTTTGTGACACAACACTGCCATCTGCTGGTGAAGAGTGGAACTGTGTCTATGACATGCTGAGTAAGGGCGAGATATTGTTTTATTGTTTTGTAGTATAATAATAGATGAACTGTCTGTATTAGTGCATTGTGCCGTTTGGTACATTCAAAGAGATTATTGTCTAATTACATCCATTATTTAAACAGAATAATGTATGTTTGCAACTATATGCAAAGAACATAAAAGTAATATTTTATTGGTCACATTATGATGAGATTATGATGATTCACATGAGCTCTGTTTTTATGGCATAAGTTTTGATTCTTTGTATCTGTTTTGACAAAGAAAGACGGCCTGACACTAAACTCAGAAGCTTTAAATTTTAATTTGATGTACTGTGTTTACTTATTTACCTTATATTCTGTTATGTATTTAATGTATTTTACAGAGACAGATTAGTTCCGTTTGACTTTTTTTATCTAAAAATCCCTGATTATATATTCATTTATTGGCTGATAAGTTTGACTTTCTGTTAATATCAAAACATATGTTGTCTTCAGTGCGCACAATAGTTGTGCTGAAAGTTTTTTTTATTCATTTAGAGCCTCTTTTTTTACACTTTTTTGTTTCGACCAACTCTCTTGCGCCACCCACAGATCTATAAAAGTAAGACCGGTAAATCTTTCTGTTGGATTGGTTGTTGTACTTTTCCTTGTAAGTAATGAATAGCACAGCACTTCTTTTTCACAAACAACTCAAAAGAATTCAATACACAACTTAATTCTGGTCAAACTACAGCTATACCATATTAAATAAATAATATTATAGCCTTACATATAAATCCAATCCTATATATATTATAGTCGGGGTGTCTTTGCCTCAGCTCATAATCAATGAAATACATGATACATATATTTCCATCGTAGCATACTGCTGTGGCACACTAATGAACAAGCACTGTGTACCATCACTCAAACACTCAACTCAACATTCATCTTCATCATTTCAAGTTAGCTTTTGACTCAAGTATGAGCAATAATACTTTCTGATACTAGTGTACATATTAATGTACACATTAATGTACGATATGTGATAAGAAGATTGTGGGATCTCGCATGTTATCCGCTTTCTCTTCTCCTCCAACCTCTTCCTCACAGGCGTGTGTGGGTGAACATGGCGATGGAAATAACCCAGCGTGAATGAATGTGAGACTGATTTTCTGTCAGTATTTGTCTCATTATGGGATCTGTGATTAAACGGTGGTTGTCCAGCACGTACTCAATGCCAAAAGTAGGACATATGAAAGGAAGGAAAATGCATACTATATTAGATCTAAAGTACGTGGTTTGTTTTTTGTTTAATCTCCAAAAGCATATTGTCATTAAAATGCCTGTGATAGAAGCCACACTGTCTTTTACATGACTTTTTATTATAAATCATTGCTTTTGCAATATTTACATGCATGGGAAACAAGATCGCTGTTAACCCTTAATCAATAAGGATCCTCCTAACCTCTTAATGTTGACCTCATCACGTGGCGCTCTAAGATTAGGGATCAGTAGGACACAGGAGATATATTTTTTTTAAGTATTGAGATTCAGACGTGTCTAATCCAGCAATGACACCTAAACGTTTCATAATAGTCCAAAACATTGATCTTCTACAAAAGTTAACTTAGTTTACTTTTAGTTTTCTTATAATCAGACCAATGTTTTTGAGTGTTTTACCTACATGTTTCGACTGCTAAACTTCCTGCAGTCTTCTTCAGGACAAAACCTGTATAAATCAGCTGACAAGACATGTCACAGTAACGTCACATGACTCTTCTGAGGTAGACTGCAAGAAGTGTTTTGTTTAGCAGTCGAAACCTTTGGTCTGATAATAAGAACACTAAAAGCCAGTGTCTAGATTTCCTAATTTCAGACGTCACCTCTTAATCCATCACTGTTGCCTGAACAGAATCAAATCAAGTAAAAAAACAGTTGAGAGAAATGAGTCGGAGCTTTTTCTCCCATAATTGTCCCTTCATTTGTGATGAAAAGAGATTCAATTGGGCAAATCAATTGTGGTGGCTGCATCTCCGAGGATGTAATGAATAAAACTTTGAGACAATGTTCTGGTTTCATCAGGGAAGTATTTAATCAGGCTTCTGTGCCCATCGGCTCACACCGTCAGCTGTCTCCAATAAGACATTTATTTATTTAATTCACTTTGTTCCAGATCTCAGCACTGGAGATATTGAACTATAAACACACTGTTTTCTCAGAGCATCAGTGGTGTACAGTGGGAAAAGCCCACACTGCTGCAATATATTTATTTACATGCGGCAGAAACATTGTGACTCTGAAAGTTGAAGACAATATTTAATGGTGGAGTGAGTCATTTTATGGTTGTTCTGGCGACATCTAGTGGCAAAATATCAGATCGCAATATCAGACCTCACCCTCCTCCTGCAACTACGGTAGCCCTGCAGGGACATGCAATTGTCTACTAACTGACTATACTTAAAAACTCTGAATATATTCTGTTAAGTTCAAAATTATCCCTAAAATTCCTGCACGAGCGAATGAAGAAAGTGAAACATGAATGTGCTTCAGAGAGCCTTAAAGCTTCTGTTGCGGTTCCAACCACCACCAACAGCACTACATCCCCAATACTTTAGGCTTACCTTGAATTCCAGCTCTGAGTTCGGGTTCAGGACATTGTGATCGCTCAGTTATATCTGCCTCATTAAACATCAGGTGAAGGCATTGCCAACATTTATCTGCATTTCACTTCACTTTTATTTTGCCCATTTCTATATTTATGTTTTTCTTTTTTGTGCTGTTTCTCAGTGTAAGCAGATGTATCCAGTCCTGGAATAGACACTTTCTATATATCTTATCCAAATCTAATAGTTCAAAGGTCAACAGACAATGGGAGTGTCCCTAACTCAAGACCCCTTACCTCCAAAGCTTCTGTTAAGTGCTGAACATTATTACAATCCTTCAGTTGCCTTCAGGTGTCATACCTTTTACAGTTGATTTTTATTACTGGATAATTTATCAATTTTATCCAACACAAGGGGGAAAAAAGGCATAGTCGACCTTTAAAGACTAATCCAATTTATGTAAGGTTATATTACGTATTTTATTATTAAAATATTGCAACCACTCACCAGTCATTACTGGATTAAAAACACCTCACATTATTTGGTTATTTTGATCTTTATTTTTTCATAAAAGCACAAAGAAAAACATTACTTTCTACATGTGCTGTATAAGGTTTATAATGTGACAAAATTTGCTGTTAACCTTCTCTAAAATTTTCTAAACACACAGATGGCCAAGTTATGGAAGTGAATAAAAAGCAATGTGTGACTTTCAAAAGTTAAAAGCAGCGCCAGATTTGTTTTTAGGAGCCATCATTTTCCAAATTGCAGTTTTAACCCTGTGGACCGCTCTGATGCTGTTCATGCTTTAACAGAAAGTGTCCAGAGCAGAATGGACAGATTGGTTTACAGAGTGTTTACTGTTGTTCAGTCAGAACTCTTATCCTGTGGGTGGTGGAGACAAAGTGTATGTGTACTGATTGTGTAAAAACCTCATGTGGCAACTCATGTGTTGGTCAAAGGTCAAGGAGTAGTGTCTTTTTGCTGGATTGTCAGAAGTTTAGTGTTGACTTGATAAAGAGCAACAGACTTGCAGCTAGTTTATCAAACAATGTCTGGTTATGTAACAATCAAAATAATACTGTGCATTGTATACTGTAGTAACACTGTGTGTGCTTTGCTCAATTGATAAGTTGCTAATGTTATAATTTTTCACTTCAACCCAGTTGTGTGTATCTTTTATTCCAAAATCAACATTGTTTTTAGTCAAAATGCATTATTTAAGTTGAGCATCAAATCCATCTGTTTTATATGACTATCTTTGCATATTGTGCAGAATATACATTCATACATCCATTCCTTAGACAGGGTTCTTTATCTTAACTTAGTGTAATGAATGACGCCCAATGATCAATTTTCAGCAAAATGACGAAACCTGGCAAGTTACTGTTCCAATTTACTCTCTTTTGAAGACCACCGTCATAACCACTCGTAAATGATGTTGATATGGTTGAAAAATAAACTTCCACCTGAGTTTATTTTATGTCATCTTAAAACAGAATGGAATAGTAAAGCATAAAAACATTTAAATGTAAGTCAGAGATATAGTATACACAGTTATATTGAACCGTATTACTTAATAGTTAGATGTTAAGGTCTTTAACACTTAAATGAGTTCTTATGTTTGATGGTAATAACTTGGTGCCTTTCAGGGGATGGCCGAACTGCAAAAATATACACAGCTGTGATTTCCCACAGGGCAATAAAAACCAAAGTGGGGTAAAAATAGACAACAGTGAAGCCTATGGTATCATGTAACAAATGCCTTTAGGCATCGTTGGGGTTGCTGATCTTGCCCATGAAGAGAATGCTCCTGGTTGAGTGCTCCAAAATGAAGACCAAGAAGGCTCTGTTGAGTATCATTCTCTCTGGCATGCTCATGGGCATGACTTCGATTGTGGTTGCAGCGGCGGCTTCAGTTCCAGTCTCATCCAAGCTCAGCACGGCCTTGTGCGCTACCTGCAGAGGAACAATTGGTATTATTGGTAAAGATGACAGATATTTTGAAACAAATATGTGAACAGTGTACACTACCTTTGAGACTTTAAGGTTGATGCTATCAGATATGCCTGAAAAGTCAGCATGGTCACCAAAAGCATCAGTTATGCCCAATTCTTTCAGCGTGTCATCCAGGGAGGCATCCACAGAGATGGCAAATTTGGGCAAGAAGACGTCTACAGAGCTGAGAAAGACAATTTTGTTACTTCATGTGTACAGTAGGTTTACGTAATCAGATTGGTCTGAACAATTTGATTGTTTTTTTTCCCATAGAGAAAATATATTCCCAAAGAGCCTACAAGAAACAGCCACAAGACCTTTGACTATCTGAGAGTTCATGAACAACCCATCTTACTTTCTAGAGAGCGAGTCGTGCCAGTGCCTAATGTACTCCTTGTTGATGGAACCTTCCACATCCTTCATCTTGCCTTCGTCGGGTAGGACAATCATCATGGAGGTGTTTCCCTTGTACGGCAGCATGACAACCGAGGTGTGATTTTCACTGTCTTGGTAGAAGTCAAAGCGGCCGGTCCTCTTCATCATGTCCACTTTAACCTTGGTGTTTTCATCGACAGAGAAGTCTTCTTTACTTGTGTGGTTGGCATTAAAGGGTTTCTCCCATTGCCCTGCAGGAGTTTTATGAGAAGAAAGGTGTTGGTAAGTTGACTTTGGCATACAGAAAGACAAGACAATACCTCAAAAACAACCATCTAAACCATCCAAAGGTTTATAGCTGTACCAATTTCTTTATAATGAAACAAATTTAAACTCTATTCTCTTGAGGTTCTTAAAATCTTGTGTTAATGTCTTACCTCTGAAGTAGACGTAATTGATCAGCACCATAGCCATTGCAGGGTCCAAGTCCTTCACCATATCCTTGATTTTGCCATGAGTTTTTTCAGAAATATAATTGTTGATTTTTGCAGCTGCCTCTTGAGGTTTGTTGAAGTCAACATTGAAGATCTTAGCCGAGTAGTGTGTCTCGATATCAACACGGAAGCTGTCAAGTAGAGCAAAACTATCACGCAAGGCCAGGCCGTTGCCGACGTTCAAGACCTGATTCTCCTGGCTGTGACCAAGCATGTGGAAGAGGTGGTTGTAGCCGTCATTGACCGCAGTCTGGTTGAGGTTGCTGTAGCCCAAAGTGGAGAACATCTGGCTGTGGGTTTTACCACGAGCCCCGGTGGACAGCATGGACAAGGCAGTGGAGATCCCCAAAGGGGAGTAGAAGATATTCTTTCCAGCAGCCGTCTTGGAGTTGATGTTTTTGTAGAGAGTGAAGGCAAAGTCTGCATTGGAAGGGGCAAGCTGGTGGCAATTTATGTCCACCTTCCCGTGGTGGTGGTTATGGTGGTGATGGTGGTTTGCCCAGGCTACAGCCAGGAGCAGTGCTGCAAGCGCACAACTAACAAAGGTACCATGCATCTTCACAGCCTGGCAAAGAGAAGGTCAGAGAGCCTGAGGGTAAGGAATCATGTTTCCCTAAAACAGTGGTTCACAAACTTTTTTGTCAAGCCCCCTTGTGATGATATAGGGACTATTATGACGCCCCACAGCACCCAACCCCACCTACCCCTAAAGGGTCGCACCAAATCTGTTTAGAATTAATTGCATTTTTATTATGGGCGCAGTGGCTCAGTAGTAGAGTGGTTGTCCTTCAACCAGAAGGAAGGCAGTTCGATTCCCACACAGTTCATACTGTTGTTGTGTCCTTGGGCAAGACACTTAACCCAACTTGCCTCCAGTGTCTGTAACACTGGTCATTAGAACAATGTAAGTCACTTTGGATAAAAGCGTCAGCTAAATGAATAAATGTAAATTATATAACCTCCATACAATATACATATATAAAAACAACAACTATTTCCCACATTTAACAGCAGGTTCTCTCAAACAAGAAAACATTGATTCCAGTGATTGATGTAGATTTACTGTATTTGCATTCCTTTTTTTCCTACATTTTAGCCTGTGAGTGTTGAGGGCTGTTTTACAAATTTTGTTGGGTAGTACGTAATACTTCCAGCAATACTTCCAGGAGCTGCCAGGAGAGCCTTGCACACTCATTGGCTAATCCTGTGTGCTAAATATTAGTGCAGTTCTTTTAAGCTTGGTACTGCAATTGGACAGCAGGACCTCAGCATATCATATCAGTTCTATATAATAGTGCACATCTTTATGGAATTGTATTTCTTATAATTTTTCTATATGTCTCTGTGTGTGGGTAGGTGATGAAGCCAATTTTTTTTTTAAAAAAGTGTTTTTTTTATATTTTTTTCAAAATGCAATTGAACTGATTTTTATATAATTCATTTTTCTATAATTATTTATTGCAATGCCAGACGTGTGTTGTATTTACTTTGTATTTTGCATTATATTCTGGACATGCTGACAAAGAGGTTTTTTTTTATAAAAGCTAAATATTTATTTTAAAATTTAAAGCAGAATTTTCAAATGTCTTAGTGGTTCACCTGTTTGAGCCCATACTACATTCTCGAGCAAAAAAAAGGGTTGATTTCAGTTCGGGTTCATTATCTAGCAAACAAAGGCAAAAAATGCCCCAACAAATAAACAAAATTTTGCAAAAAAAAAAAAATACAAAAAAAAAAATACAAAATAGGTGCACGGGAACAATCGACATGCACTGGGTTGAAATAACATCAAACTGTTGTTTTCCATCATATATTAATAATTTATGTTTACAATGTGTACTAATGTGTCCTCACAGATAGTAGTTTCTTAGAGAATCAGTCACAGTAAGGAATTGTTCAGATAAAACCCTTGAGCAAATTAACCCAAAACATAAATTCTATGTAATGTTACTAGAAATGCAACTCCTCTTCAATTTATCCTAATGTGGTCAGTAGAAGTTAGTACTTACCTTCCTTTGTCCTCTTTGCTGCAGAAGAATTTTGCTTAAAGCTCCCCTTTATAAACAGAGGCACTAGGAATCATCTGATTGGTCGGTCCAAAAGGAGCAAAAACCAGCCCCTTATTTTTTGGTCAGAGATTTTGTGCATTGGACTAACACAGTGACCCAACACAACTTAATCATCATAACATGAAGACAACCTCTGATACTGTTAGTGTCAAATCCTTACAGTGTGTCAAAGTGAAGTTGCTTGGTAGTGCAGAAGAGGTTTAGCATAATTTGCCGCAAACAGTGTATGCACCAGTAGAATGAATCTTCAGCTATAGAAATGTCAACACTGTTGGGTCAGTGACCTCTGGGTCTCTCAATTGATAACAGTATTGATTTAAAACTGAAAATAAGGTCTTTCTACTTTCAACTTTTTGACCTTGGTGGGGAGTCTGCTTTACTACTACTGAGATAATGTGTTTTTTTACCTTTCCTGACCAGTGCATTTTATGATCTCGAGCAACAAACGCTTACAGAATTTCACTGGCATTTCCTCCCAGACGCCAAGTTTTTTAGACCAAAGTTCTCATTGATATAAATTCTACATACAGTTTATTTTGTGTGTAGTTTCTATAAATTTCTTTTTTATTTCTCTGTAATTACTTTCAATTTATCTCAACTTATCTAACACTGCACTCTCAAGGTTTTGAGTTGAATGAAGAAAAAAAAGGATTTTTAACCAATCAGGTGAGACTTCATAATGGCACTGCACCTCTGTAATTGGTCAGAAGTGGGCAAAGGGAAGCGGTGATTTACAATACTAATGCCTTCAAACTGCGTGTGTCAGTCCAGTTCATTTGTTAATGTTGTGAAGATCCGCATACAGTTTGTGTGTTTTTGCGCTGTGGGTGCAGATGTGTTTGTTTTGTTGTTGTATTATTAAAACATTACAAAAAATACATTGTTGGAGACCTAATTTTTCTATAATTTATACTCTGATTTGCTCTAAATTAGCTCTGCTTTCGATTGAGATTGAGCATATATGTCATACAAGCCCCCTCCTTGCTTTCTCTAAAAAATGACCCACGCCACTGCAGTATTTTGATATTTCTCTTCATTTAATAACAGCTGGACAAAATGGTTTCTGGGTTAAACCTGGAGGAATGTGGAATTTGTTACCATTCATATTTTGAGAATGAAGCACTTCTTTAAACTCTATTCATAAAATTTATTGATAAAATAACAGAGGGGAACCATCAGGGACTTCTTCATCTTTGGATAAGGACTAACTTTTTACAAGAATGAACGTGGTGTTGCTCTTTATGATCATCAAGTTAGAGGAGCACAGACCAGACACTGCTCTGCTTCGCATTGGCCAAATGTTCTCTTGGCAGATGATCTTCTTTTCCTTTGGGCTGTTCCCTTTAGAGGTTGCCTCCACGAATTATCTGCTTTATCTAGCCCTGTCCCCTGCATCCTCTTTTCTCAGAACAACTACCTTAATGTTCTCGTTGACCACATCCATAAACCTCCTCTTTGTTCTTCCTCTCGGCCTCCTGCCTGGCAGCTCAAACCTCAGCATTCTTTTACCAATATATTCACTGTCCCTCGTCTGAACAGGTCCAGACCATCTCAACCTGGCCTCTCTAACTTTGTCTCCAAAACATCTCACAAGAGGTGTCCCTCTGATGGACTCATTCCTGATTCTATCCATCCTTATCACTCCCAAAGAGAACCTCAACATCTTCAGCTCTACTACCTCTAACTCTTCCTCCTGTCTTTTCCTCAGTGCAACTGTCTCCAGACCATACAACATGTCTGCTCTCACAACTGTCCTGTACACCTTTCCTTTCATTCTCACTGGTCTTTTTTACCAATGGCTAAATGTGCTTAACCATTATTGCAGAATCAAGCAATTTCAGTTGCAAATCATGACAACCACTGGCAGGCCAATTTTGGCCCCTGGGCTCCACCTTGGTCACCCCATAATAAATAATAAACTACAAATAGATTTCACAATAAAGTCTTTTTAACTATGAAGAGAACATTACCATTAGCTCTAACCTCACTCTTCAGATGCATAGCCCTTCTTACACTGTCCCTCAGCTCAGAACATCTCAATAACATCTCTCTTGTGACAATATGCTTTTGATTTGTGTTGGGCTGAAGAATTGTGGAGTGCCACTTGTAATGAGCAGTAAATTCTTAGCATTTTAATAATAATGAAATGAGGTCAGTGGTGATGGTCGTAGTTTTTGTCAGTGGTGAGCGTTCATGTTGTTGCTGATCAGCTGTTGTGAGGAGCAGTATGTGTGTGCGTTTGCACTGGTGCCTTTCAAACTAGTTTGACACAAAGATTCTTTTTTTATAAAAATATATTGTTTATACCATAATAAAATTTTCATTTCTATGTTTGCTTGTAAATAGTTTTTTTTTCTTTTCATTCTTTCTGACCAAAATAAACTTACTACTACTGTGAATAGTTTGACCGTGAATTAATAAAAAAATTGCTTATGACACTGTGGCTAATGAAAGCGAACAAAGACACTGATGAGTTTGTGTCCTATATTCTATCTTGGATTTGAGTATTTCTACGGTGAAAAAGTCTGAGCTGCTTTAACACACTTCAGAACTGCCCCAGAGCCTTTGGATAACTATTTGTCAAATATTGGTTAAATAAACTTTATTAAACATATGTGAGGTGTCTTTCTTGTTTGTTTTATTTTTTTTGTTTATTTGTTTGCAAGAAACATGCTTCTCTTCCAGCAGTGCTCAGTTTGTCCTCGCTGGGCAGCTGATAAAACAGGAATTAGTGAAACTTCCACTGGGTTCTTTGTAGCTTAAAATCAATTTTATATCATAGACAGATGTGTTCCATTTATTTATTTTTTTACTCTATACGAGAACATTTTACAGAGTGCACATTTGAATTGTCATATGCTTATTTTGTTCATTTTCCTTTTTGCAGTTAAAAAAAGGGTTTTGCCAAGTTCTACAAAAACACTGCACATGTTTGCTTCCTAATGGCTGACATTTTCTATTCTGTTTGATAGATCTGCCGTATTCTTCAAACTGTCGTTCACTGATTATCTTCTCGGTAAATCTCCACCATGACGTTCAAGGATGAGGAAGAAATGAGCTCTTTCCCCTAAACTTTTAAATCAAACTGCAAAGTGAATCTGTAAAAGTACCTCAGAGCTTTCCTTTTGTCTCAGTCAATGACACGTTTTTGTGAGCAATTTCTGTAATTGCATGAGACAATAAAGCGATGTTTCAGGAGGAAATGGCTTTCCGAGTGGGAATAAAATGGCAAAAGAGAAAATGATTTTGTGATGGATAAAAAATGGCTGAAATTCTGTCACTGGGATGAATTGCTAACATTTAAATGTCCTTTATTTTAATCATTTGGGGGAAATAAAGAAATCAAATATAAATCATAATGTCATGTTTGGGAAAGTAGGAAACAACAACAAAAAGGGACAGGACATCACTGCTGCTTCCAAAGCATTATTTATTTTATTGGGAAGAATAAACCAAGGTGTCATTTAATGTAAAACCAGACACTAGAGAGAAAAGAAAAGCCCTGCAATATTCTCTTAATTCAAACATTTTCTTTGTTTGTACTTAGGTTAATTAACTATTTTCAGAATGATCACATGCTAATTAGCCAACAACCACTGTGCTTTATTTGTTCACTCCAGATTCTTTTAGTGTTTGTAACAAAAGGCTGTCACCGGAAATTATACACAAACACAAAGGTCTTGGCGTCTGACTTAATGTGTGCCGTCAGTGAATGGGTAGAAAACATTAGCAAGTACCTCTATTTGTAAGAGCATTTTGGCTTTAAGTTATTAGATGCCTTGGACAAAGTTATGCTGGAGAATGCAAAACAACACCACAAGAGTACCATTACATAAAATATTTGGCACTTCAAGTCCCACCTACTCTAAACCTACTCCACCTTTATCCATAGGAAATAATAAAATCCTCAAATGAAAAACCCATCAAATGTCTATATTACTGACTGTAGTGCACTTCGATGAAACAAAGACTAAACCATGACTAAGGTTTAAAACTAAAGCCAGAGCTCAACTTTATTATTGTTTAAGATAATGGTCTGAAAACAAAACACATGACAAATATTTTTAAATATTAATCTAAATAAAAATCTGCGACTCATAAGTACCAGCCTCAGCAACACCAGTGGCCTTCAAACCACTGCTATACATGATTAATGGACCTGTGCTTCTGGATCAAAGACTGTTAAACTTAGATCTGCTTGTCGAGTTGCATGTTTTAGGAAACAACATCGGTGCCCAAACAAAAATGATTTTCCAAGCATTGACAAATGTTGCCTTGCAGTATAAGCACAGACTTCCCCCTCCCCAGACACTTCCTCCAGCTCTTCCGGAGGAATACCAAGGCGTTCCCAGGCCAGCCGAGACATAGTCCCTCCAGCGTGTCCTAGGTCTTACTAGGTCTCCTCCCGGTGGGACATGCCTGGAACACCTCCCCAAGGATGCGCCAAGGAGGCATCCAGAACAGATGCCCGAGCCACCTCAGCTGACTCTCCTTAATGAGGAGGAGCAGCAGCTCTACTCTGAGCTCCTCCAGAGTGACCGATCGCCTCACCCTTTCTCTAAAGGAGCAACCAGACACCCTACAGAGGAATCTCGTTTCAGCCGCCTGTATTCGGGTATCCTTTTGGTCATGACCCAGAGCACATGACCATGACCAAGGTTACGTTAGGGTTACGGTTAGATCAACTGGTAAAGAGTCTAATCTTATGGGCCCATCTAAAAAGCCAGTTCTAATAGTGGACGGTTAGAGTTAAGATTAGTACTATTTTACATATTACTTCACATATTAGTTGTGCTTTTCTTTGGTTGGAAGTTTTGGAGCCAATTGTCTTTTTTACAACATTATCAACCGATGCATACTGCTTGCTGCTATTCTCATTTGTTCATACACAGCAATCTCAGATAAGTCTAAAAGAAGTGTACAATATTCTCTTTAATTTAAAACAAATAGGATCAGATTTTCTGCTCATGAATAATAAAAGCTTTGCGATAACTAAGGTTTATTGTCTGTTAAACTTAGGTCCATTCTGTCGACCATTGCTTATAATTCCAATTTGACCTTTAACCTTTCATATGTCCAAGAACCTGTAGTTGGATTAATGAGACTCAAAGAAGTCAGACAAAACCTGAGAGTTTGAGCAGTGGCCTCCCAAACTCTACAACTCTCCTCAGTGGGAACATTAGGGAAACAGATTTCTGCTGCCTCTGAAAACAACAATCAATCTGTTAATGGATTTGCTCTGAGCTGTCTTGTTACGATTTGTGAAAAAGGCATACGGCGGACCTTCGCTTACTGATGTATACAGAGAGGTAATTATTGCTGACTTAGAAACCACTCAGAATCATTCATCATGCGACTCAGCCACGAAAGCAAGCAATTACACCAGAAAAGTGTGTGCTGTGATATGAATCAATATACAGTGCACCAAGGGATAAACAAACAGGCCAGCCATATTCAAACAAAAGCCCATACAACGTGCTAACATGGTTTATCAGGCTATCGCTGTCTCCTGTACTGTTTGCCATTTGACCAGTGCTTTTCCCGATAGAGAGGAGATGAATGAGTTTATGCTTTAAAGTAATGTTTAACATGGAGCAAGTGAATAGTCTGTTCTAAGAATAAGGCTACATTCAAATTGTGGTTAAGCCTTTACAGAGTCCATTATTCATTCACTCCACAGTCACACACTGGCGGAATGGGGGTTAAGTGTCCTGCCCAAGGACACAACGACAGTATGGACTGCAGTGGTTATAATGTCCTCCTCACCATGCAATACTTTTTTGTGTTAGGGCCATGCTCCAGAAGGGACCCTAAAGGGGAGTGACCACATGACAAATTTTCATAAGTTAACAAAGTACACTAAACTGCACAGATGCAACACTGTTCCAGTTTATTATTTTTCTGACACTTCGCTAAATATAGTATACAGTATATAACATGACTCCTTTCTTTGGTAATTATTAGTGACTTTAGCGTCTGCAGAGTGTTTGAGCTCTTCTAACAGTAGCATTAGCCACAACACAGGTCTTGTTTGGTGCACACTGAGGTAATTTTGGCAGCATTCACATTAATCCAAGTAAACCTCACTCTGACGATGCGTTTTGGCAAGCTGAAGATGTCCAGCCACTGATTTTTGAGTGGCATGTGGGGAAACCAAAAATTTGAACTACTTGCTCTCAAAAAAGTGTATTTTCCAATGGGCTTAGACAGAGAAACAGGGCAAAAAAGAAAAACACAAACAGAGAAAAGACAAGCTAAGTAAATATGCAAATACATTTTTGAAAAGCTTAATTACAGGACTGCAAGAACTGATCTAGAAGCTAGATGTTTATGGAAGAAACCAGAAAAAAATGTTCTTGAACGTAAAAAGAGATTAGAATAAATGGTACATAAATAACTGCATTTATAAAATGCTTTTCTATCGTCAGAGGAACTTTTACAAAAAAAAAAAGTGGCTTCTTTGAGCTGAACAGGGGCCAATGTGGCTCCAGTTGATTGGTCAATGTAAGGTTCAAAGGGCTTGGGTGAAACAGGGTCACATTTTGAGCTGCTGCAACTTTGGTCCAGTTGGAGGTTTTTTAACTGAAATGCTTTGACACATTTATAAATGCAGTAGATAAAATGCATATTCCCAGTTGTTCAGGATGAACTGATCTCACACAAATTGCAGTTTTGGGGGAAGCGTGTTCTCGTGCGAGGGCAATAATGGTGTTGAAAGTGTTATTGATCTTCGGGCCTGAGCTTTTGACCGCTCGTCTAAGCTCCGAGCAAACAACAGCAGCTTGACTTTTTCTATTTTCTCAGAATACCAGCGGCCGTGAGCGGAGATGTATGTGTTCTGAGGGCAGGGTGAGGACAGGACACGTGAGGACTCGTTCCCCCACATTAATACTCACCTCTGGTCATCATGGAGTTTGGACACTTGTGCAACTGCTTTAGAGTCTGATGAGGTTTTACGGTGTATCTGCTCAGTGTAGGGTAGTTATTCTCTGAGGTAAAAAGAACAAAACCATCTCAAGTGTATTATTCGCTGTTCATTAAAATGTCATGAAAAGGCCTCTTGTCAATAAGCTCTGGCTGTGATACAATATTTGAGAAAATAAAAAAACTATGAACATGTGTAGCTTCGGAAGCGTAAGTGGCGCAGTGAGAGCGACTGAAATGTCACGATGCTCATTAAATATGATCAGCCTGATCTCACTCTGTCAATACAGACTTTAATTAATCAGCAGCTCTCAGGAGATTTGTGACACAGACACACACAACTCCAGTGTTACACTCCAGTGCCATCATGTGGTCGAAAAGGGTCAATGTCTGAGAAACACGACAACGACAGCATTTCAACAAAATCTGTAGTATTTTAAAGAGCATGTGTAAAATGTAAATGTATCTGGAAATGTAGGCTACAATGAAATGACTTTGACATAAAAGGAATAGTGTATATTTTAGACAAGTTTAGTTTATGGTTTAATTTACATTTCCATTGCACCAAGATTGGAAGAGTTCTTGTGGCGTTCCATCCTGCAGCTCTTTCAGTATGTTTACATGCAGGTGGAGACGATCGAATTATTGTCTTATCCTGATTATAACCGGAGTTTTGAACGGCTACAAACCCCTTACTCTGATTGAGGGAGCAGTCATTGGAATTTCTCAAATTGGACTAACACACCTGGATAATCCGGTTCATTTTAAATCAGTTCAGATTACTGCTGCGTGTATACGGCACACTCCAGAGTTGGACAGCGACAAGTATCCATTGGATATCCTGTTTGTCAGTTATGTCGAAACAAAGTTTAAAAGAACAAGCTAGTCTGCTGTAACTTATGTGTTCATGTGATTTCAGACTGCACAGTTGCCGAGTAAGTGTGAGAATATTTGGGTTGCCCTCAGAGCTGTGGAGAGTCGAACAAGAGAAAAGTCAGGCTGGAGAGGTTTATTGACCATCGATGCAGGACCCGGAGACAGGACACTCAACACAGTGGAGCATTGAATAACCAGCCTGCCGTGCTTCTGGAATAGCACTAACCTACGTAGACTGGTACTGAGTCATTGATTAGGCCATGTTTAACTTTGCAGTGATGGAAGGCCTCATGAGGCACGCTGACCAGAACACACAGTTCTAACAGAGATTGTCACAACTTAATGCACAGATCTTAATGAAGGTTAAGGACATTATTTATAGAATAGATCATTCTCCAACAGTAAGAACCGCATTGTTTAAACTTTGTTGTGATCAAATGTTCTAAACTTGTAAAATCAGTGTGTTACTGATTGATATTTATAAAATTATTCAATGAATACTGAGCTAATCAGCTGGGTATTTCAGCATTTAATGCTATAAGTCAGGTCTAACATTTTTTCTCTTTTTAACAAAGGTGTAATGCTGTTAAATACAAATACCGCTTGAATGCAGCATTAGCATGAGCTGGGGATCTGCCCACTGACAGCAGACTGTGGACCTGCTACAGACTGGCTCCTGTTCATTTGCAATATATTTTCTGGTGCAATATATTTTCTGTAAGGCTCATTACTCTCACAGTTACCTCAATAAGTTTTGACTCTCTGCTTGGTACAACAACAACAACAATTGAACTTATTAGTACAAAGAAACAACACGTTAGCAGTTTTCACTTCCTCAAGGCTTACATAATATGTATAGCATTAAAATTATTTGATCAAAACCTTTCCCTGAATAAAATATCCCTGAATTGATAACTTTAATGCCAGAAATGTCTCAACCTCTGATTCATCATATCGAGAGAATTCAGACAGGAATAGAGAAAATGTAGTTAAGGAACGCTTCATATTTCCTTCTAGAAATCAGATCAGCTGATGTCCAATGAAGCAGCAGTAGAGCAAAATCCAGAGGAGCAGCAGCACCTTCAGCTCAACTGGGGATAGGCCACAAGGGGGCGCCAAAGACTGCCGAAGGACTCCACTCCCACTGTGAAGAGTTAGACCAATACATTACAAACATAACCAACACAACTTCTTTTATTTAAAAAAATCAATTCTTACCTTAATGATGTTGTACTCTGGAAAGAAGTCATGCCTCTTTGATGTCCGCTTTTATCTAGTCCATTATCCCAACCGTGCAAACGTTCATCAGTGTTTTCCATATTCCGATCTGAACACATTAAATCGTCCATAATACCTCCACTGTCATTACCTTTAGCTTGGCCCCACATTTCATCCACTACCTCCTCAATGAATGTCATGTTTGCATTTAAATTGTTCAAATTTCTATGCTCATTTTCATCATTTTGGACTTTTACATTCACTGCCAAATCTTCTGTTAAACCATCCAACTCTCCTGCCTTTTTTTTAATATGATCTCTCAACGTTTTGTCTCCGAATGCCTTGTGTTCAGTTAAAATGCTGTTACTTGGTGCTTTCAGATTCCTTTCTGTTGTTATGTCAGTGTTATGAAGGTCTTCTGTGGTCTCTTTCTTTGGCTTCTCTTTGAGACTTTTAACCTCTTTGACCTTTCGAACATTTTCAACCTTTTCCATTTGCCTTTCTTCTTCACCATCTATTTTATCTTCATCATGGTCTATGTCATTCCCATTTGTAGTCATTCCTTTGCATTCATGTTCCAGTCTCTCCAAATCTGTTTGAGTGTTAGTCTCAACTTCTGAGTCACAATTCTGACAGTTTTCCAATGTTTTGCCAATGGATTGACCAATTCTGCTCATTTCCTCTGCAGTTTCCTCCTCGACCCTTGGAACCTGCCTTTTGGGCTGACTTTGGAACAGGTCTTTGTTAAGATCCAAGATGTAGCTGTAAGCGTCCTCTTCGTCTGAGTCTAAGGGCGTCACACTGTAGATTCCTTCCTCGGAGATGAGTGAAAAGTGGAGCTCGTCTTGGTCCGGGGACTTGTCCAGCCACGAGCGGATCTCGGGGTTGACCACACCTGCGTCCAGTGGACTGGGCGGTTGTAGGACGCTCGAAGATCTGCGCTTCTTTTGCGGTGATGGGCTTGAGTGACTGCCGCCTGAAGACCTTCTAGTCCAGCGTTCCCACAGAAGCCACTCGTTGCTCGCCTCGAAGCTGCTAAACAAAGTCTGGGCTTCTTTGGTGTCAACAAGAGTCTCAAGTGATCGGAATTTTGACATATTGGGACTGTTTATGGCTGATTGATCCTGGAAAACATGAATTAAAGAAGGTTAGTCAAAAAAACGCATAAAGCATAGATTAAATTATAACTATTTTAAAACTAAACTTGTACTAACCTCAGTCATATCTGCGCAGGGCCTCAGAAACATCGACACGTAGGTAATGATAGACTTCTCATCTGGGGAGCTGCATGTCACCTCTGCAGAGACGTCAATACACACAGGACCATGGTAGAACCGCAAGTACGAAAAGTGGATTGCAAATTGACTAGCATGACTGATTGATCATTTTTACCTTCGGGTTCCAGTAGAGGGGGTATGCCCAGATTTTGGTAGGCTATGCTGAAGGCCTGCTCTATGTTCTCTCTGGGCTCTTTGGTGAGGCTTTTTCTCAAATCCACCAGGGCCGGGTCCAAGGACTTTATCAAGGCTAAGAATGCCACTCCACTTCTCCAACTCTTTCCAAAGTCATGCACTTGCACTCCAAATCTAAAATGGGTCACAAAGTGAAGAACATGTCTCACCAACACGCAAACATCAGCTGTAATAGAATCAAAACAGTGCATTTATTTGGTCACGCTCAGCTGGTGAAAACACTCTAATATGTCTGGACCGTAAAACATTTGCATTTTTGTAGAGTAAGAACGCCATCTTTGACAGAATCTTATCACAAGTAAGCACACAATCATTATTCAATGTCACTGTCGTCCTGTTTTCTTAATTTGTAATATCTGGCACATTGTAATACAGCGTCACATTCATTATGTATAAATGAGTTTTTTTTTATAGTGTCAGAAAAGAACCAAGCCAAAGCTGCATTTTTTTGTCTTTCCTCACTACAATACCATCATTTTCTGGTCTCTCTCTAAGCATTTCTTATGATTAAGGACTTTTACCTTTATATGATAGAAAATCTGCAGCTGGGCAAAAAATATGACATGGATTTGAACTGGTCATATTGCTTTTGTGATACATGCTCCACCAGGTCAGCCACCAAGGCAACTCTCTTTCTATATTAGCAACACTAAATACTAAATGAAAAATAAAATTCTCAGCATAAGTATAATTATATCCAAGAAGCATAATGTAGTTTTGGGCTTTTTCTAGCAACATCTGGTGAAAGTAGAGAATGCCATTCCACTCCACACACTCCTTTTTGGAACAGCTATGGTAGCCCTAAATGGACATGCATGTCTATGAACAAATCCTGTGATAAGGTCTGAAACTGATTTCACTGTAAATGAAATGTTATCAAATCACTTTTGTTTATAAAATTTAAGGTAAATACGTTTCTCAGATTCAGAGAAATTGTAAATTTTCACAGTAAAGTAATGTACAATCTCCAGTCCTACAAATATGTAAACCACAATTTGCTGAAACAAAATGTTGGATTTTCTGAAATCAAACTGACTCATCATCGACTCACTTGGCTGTACATCTCTGAACCCACTGCAGCAGAGTCTTGATGGCCTTCCCGTTGTACTTGGGTTCTTTGGCTGCGGTCTGGCTTTGACTTGGCAGCATGTCGCAGGAGAAGCAGCCAGTGTCATCTGTCAGGGCTGAGAGGTCACCGGAGGACGGATAACTGCCCGTCGATAAAGACGAGAGACTAGAAGACAGACGTCGGTGTAGGCCTCCCGTTGCATCTTTTACCTTCGTCAGAACATAACAGTGCCCTGAGTTTGATGCATTAAGCTGTCACCGTGATGGATGATAGGAAAATAACTTACCTGAAAATGCAGGATGATGTTCCAGACAAGGTTAAGAACAACAGAGGGAACTCCATCGGCCACTGCAGAAGCATCGATGCCAAGCAGCTTCACCTGAGGGCCAGCAAGGAAGACAAACCGTAAACGTGGATGCAATGTGTGTTATAACAATGTAATAGCTAATAAACAATACTTACGTGGCGATCATCGAGGAACGCTAGAGCCTTTGAAATGTTGTTGAGTCTAAAAATGCGGTGAGAAGATGATCTGAACCTGTAAAGCTAATAGAAAAGACAGATGTGTTTTTAAATAAATATTACTAATTCCAATGGACAACTGTGTTTGGGCATGTTTCTAGTACAAACCATACTTGAGGAAAGCACAAAGGGGAAAACCAGGGACCTGTCACAACAAGTTACCCAGTATGTAGATATGACAATACTGGTTCAATTTTCTTCTTAACTATGACTACCTGAAACAAAGCTTTAAAAAACTGATAAATATACCACTAAGAAGTAGTGGTAATTGACTCATTGACTCATCAGTCTACAACATAAAAGAAAGACTGTGTCTTGAAGAAGAGCCAGAGCCCACTTCATGCTGAGACATTTGTCAGTAGTTTGTGAGTGGTCAGTCTTTGAGGAGGTTTTTGTTTTGTTGTGGCACCTGCTCTGTTGTTGTTAAAAAGTGTGAAGACAGCGTTCTCAGTGAAAACAATGATAGTCGAGTCAAAGACAGCTATTGTTTGCTGGCTGCATACACCGAGAGGAACAACAATAGTGACATTTTGTGTTTTTCTGCCTCGACAACTCATGTTCTGATAATATACTGTATTGTTAGTATTTCATGTATAAGTCTATACTGAAGATTCAGAGTTTATCAACACTGTTTTGATTTAGGGAGCAGTGCAGAGTTATTACTTCTTGTCTGTAAGGACTGGAGAGGCAGGGTCCCCACATCCCCCTCTGGGCTGGCAGATACACCAGAGTTCTCACTACAGGCCAGGGTTTGCATTTTGTAGTGTGGTCAAGGGAAGCAAAACCAAGGCCAAGTAAAGACCAAGACTGTGAAAGGCTGAGTTTATAGTCTAGAATAAATACTGGTATAAAACTGTTACAAAACCCAGACGGTCCAAGTCAAGTTGTTGAGCAATTTGAGAATCCCTTTGTAATGTTATCCTCTCTATTAGTCACAATGCAAAAGGGCTACTTTCACATGCCTTTGCTGTGTGTATATTACATTTGTGTGTTTTTTTATACATACTAGTTTACATCCGGTCAGTTCTTCCAACAGGATCATCAGTATTCTTCCATCCTGAAGGTCTCTAAAGAGGTCATGCACTTCCTCCGGAGGGTCACGCTGAAAATATCAGTTAGTAACAGGAATTAAAAAACATTGTGTGTAAGAGTGAACAGCTTACTCTGTTGAGGTATGCATTGATCCATCTAGTAAAGGTTCGTATCTCCACTGCTTTCCTTTCATCTGGAAAAATAAAAACTGAGATTTAACTTCCTTCAGTTTGCGCATAAATATAAGGAATGACTCAACACAATACCTTCAAACTCGTTTTTTGTCAATAAATCCCATTTGTCCTGCATGGTTATTCTGCTCCAGTTTTCCTTCTAATGATGCATTTCACTCATCAGAAAGTTCTACCGTTAAAACACAGTTCTTTCTACAAATTTCAAATGAAGAAATGGAAAAGTCAGGCAGAGTGCTTCTTGTCTGGACACGCCAAAAAACTCCCTCTGACTCCACACGCCTGGTCGACTGCTATTGGCAGGCTGTGGGTGGTAAAAGGTGGGTTTGAGAGGATGTGTGCTGGAATTGTAAACTGTGAAACGTAATGAAGAGACCTGTCATAACTCATAAATGTGTGATTCACTTGGACTATTTTTTGGTCTTCTGGGTTTTTCCACTCACTCTGAATCAGAGCCAGGTTTCGGAAACTACTGAGGTCAAGAATAGTCGCTCTCAAAGAAGAATCATGGAATTTATTGTTTTTTTTAGCATTATAGCTTGAGGAAAATTTCATGAGCAAGTTTTGCCTACACAGCTAGATGCATCCATCTAGCTAAACAAACAATTACTAAATGCCACGCCAAAATAATCTAGAAATGCTGATTTCATTAAAGCCAAATGTAGAAGACATAGATGTGGTTCTCTCTTCTCATTGGCTGTTGTGTCAGAGACAATTAGAAGACAAACTTGAATTAAATTGTGGACAAAACATATGAGAAGTTAACCAAACAGCAAATATAGTGTTTAGTGAAGTTATTTGTCTCCACAAATTGACTTTAATGTATACAACCGTTAACCATGAGATCAGATATCACTGAATGAATACATTTTGCACCAAGAACATCAAATCTGATAGATCATCACATGTGCCTATTTACTGTACTAAAATAAATCTTGGGTGTATATAAAATGTGTGATAAAAGGTACAGATTTTCTTAAAGATGCTTAGATTAAATTATTCAGCTTTTCCTGTTGCTTTTTCATGGATGGTATTTGGTGGCAGGGACATACACAATCTGTAACTACAAGAATGGAAAAGTGTCTTTAGCTCGTGCCTGTTGAGGCTCAACCAGTAACAACTGTAAGATTTAGTGGCATAAACAAAGTTACTGTGAACAAGACTAGCTTTTTGAAATAGAAATGAGCTGTGACTCAATTTGATGACTTTATCCTTTACTTATTAACTATCTGAAAAGCTGACCCAAACTGTAATTAAGGAACATCCATCAGCTGCCAATGTCATTACACACTCAGTGCACTTTGGGCTAGAGTGGAAGTCATTTCGGAAAGGCCCAATGGTCTATTCCCGAAGTGTCTGTGTTAAAGCCATAGAAACCAACTTGTACAAAAAGGTGTGTACGGGAGCTTGGCAGTCCAACGTGATATTGCATTGGTTTAGAGTTTAAGTGCATCATTTACTTTTCCAAACACTAATGCTGTTGTGACAGCCGACAGTGTCCGACAGGAAAAGCTTCCCCTGATCCAGACAATATCCAGCTGACTATTTTTTGTATTTATTTTTTTTTACTCTGCCTGCCTCAAGAAAAGTAATGGCTACAGCCTCAACCATCACCGCCGTGGTAGGCAGGGGGAGTCTGTCCAAGGAACATCGCACGTGAAGCTCCAGAGCCTCCAGAAGTCCCGCCTTTTCATTCCTTGGTTTGTTATCTGCCGCCTTGTTGGACCCACTGGCAACAGAACGTGCAAGGGGCTACGTCACAAGACTGCAAGACATGACACCGCTAGACTCTAGGCCAGACAAGTCAAAGAAAACAAGTTAACACCTGGAAGTAAATACAATTTCTTTTTTTATTCACATAAAATTTTGTGCTGTGATAGAAAGACATTGTAAATATCCAGAAGCATGCCTATTAAACTAGACAGTCTTTAGCCACATTAGATTAGCTGCATCTGCTGCTTCAAACATTTTTTCCCAGGACTTCTTTCCCCCAGTTTGTAAAAAACACTTAGTAGCAATTGCCGTAAATTTGTCAGAAATTGTCTCTTTGCTTCATTGTAAAGTCCACAAACTGCAGAAGAATAACTCAATCTTCTAATCCCCAAAGTCTTTTTGAAATATGATGTTGTTTCATTTACCTCCTAACGTTTTAATAATTTCAGGACATTAGATTTTTTTTATTCTAATGACAATTGAAAATTGTAATAAATTTCCAGGTAATTTCAAGGGCTTGAAAACTACACTACATTTCAAGGTTTTCCAGGACAAGTGGGGGATTCTGGTTACTTTAATACCAAAAAGCGCAAATCTGTTGTTATTGAGCCTGATAGTCATTGTTGCCTGTTTGCGAAAAGAAAAAGTCATTTCTTCCCCATGACGAAGCTAGGAACCTCTGCATCATCCTCAGCCTCTCTGTCCTCCTCTTCTTTCTCCTCCTCACTACTCTCAGAGCTTTTGTCCCCATCTTTCTTGTCATTTTTGTTTTGAGCCTCTTGTTTAGCTTTCTTAGCCGCTAGCTTCTTCTGCTTCAGCTTCTCCCGCTTCTGCCTGCGTTTGGCCGTCCTGTCTTCCGCAGCTCGTTTGTTCTGTTCCACCTTCTCCAGATAATTCACGTCTTTATTTTGTTTCTCGGAGATCTTGTCGAGGAAGTCCTGGCGCTGGTACTCTCTGCGGCGGAGGTGGCGGTAAACGTGGAACTCACCGCTGCCCGCGCCAGCGCTGGAGCCCATGACGTCCCGCACAAATTCCGGCGCAGCCCGCGGCGTCCACTCCTTTGGCCGATCCGGGATTGGCGCAGGCTTGTCAGGGTTTCTCATCAACTTCTCCAGCCTTAAACGCTGTTCCTCAGCCGGAGTTTTAGCAATTATAAGAGGCTGGGGCTCTTTTTTAGCAGGTTTCCCTGTTTTGTTATTGCTCTTTTGCGCGTCCGCCGCCATGTTTCAAATCGTCCTTGTCTTCTTCCGTTTGCTCGAACCACCCCGGAAGTAATTATGCCGTTGACTAGCCTGCAAAATTTAAATTTTGTAATTGTGTAAAAACGGTAAAATTCTATGTTTTCTCAAGTATTTTATTTTATTATTTTGTTATTCGTATGAATAAATCATTTTTCAATGACAACTTTTGTGTAACTTATGTGAGTGAAGGGTCGGCTTGCCAATAACAACTTACTAACAGTCCAACTATCATTTTAGTCCCGCCCCTTCCCTACAGCGTGAAGGTGCGTTGAGTGAGTGCTTGCTGTCGGCTGTAGTTGTGATTTAAGACCGTCAGTTCTTTGTTAGTCCGTGTCATCGGTTAAATACACACCAAAGAAAATGAACAGTTTAATGAGGACAGCAGGGCGGTGTCTGTGGTCGGGTTCAGCGGCTTTTCTGTCCAGAGCAGCGGACGGCGGGGTACGCTCGGCCTCGGCGCGGCTCCTGTGCGCGGCGGCGGACATTCAGAAAGACCTCGGTGAAATGGTGAAGAAGGACAAAGTGGTGGTGTTCATCAAGGGAACACCGGTGCAGCCCCTGTGCGGCTTCAGTAACGCCGTGGTTCAGATACTGCGAATGCACGGGGTGGACGACTACGCAGCCTACAACGTGCTGGACAACCAGGAGCTCAGACAAGGTCGGTTAACCTGGACATCCTGTCCGTCTCATGACTGCAACAAGTAGGCTAGCTAACTTAACCTACACAGCAATGTTTTTGGTAAACACGTCCTTATCTACTCGCTACACTGACCTAGTTTACCTGTCATTCTTGTTCCTTGACTTAATTTAAGTAAATAAAAGTAAAGCATTTTTATCAGTGTTTTACTCTATTCTCATTACGTTGGAAGATTTCCTAGAGAGATACTTTATCAGTTTCCAACAGCAAAGGGTGTGGTGTTTAAAGATAAACGTTAGCTACACTTAATGCATTGCATGAATTTGACTTGCTATTCTTCGAGACTGTCTTTGTGTCTGACACGTATTCTTGTTATGGTCACAATGACATGTCATTTTAAAGAGTGTTTTCTGAGGCTCATGACGTAAGGGCAATGACAAAGCAACAGTGTTGACGTGATTCAGCTAAAACATGGACAGTAGAGGCATTGCGTGCTACTTTATGAAAGTTATACAAAAGTTCACATGTTTAACACTTGTAATTTAAAATTGAATTTTCTGTTTTGAAAAGCACTTTAAATGTGTGCTATATATGCTACCACCCGATATAAACAATCAATGGCTACCACTCATTTGGAGCATTATCATCTGACCAAATTCCACTGGATTTATTCTATGACAACAGTATCTCCTTCTAGGTCTACTGTAGGGGTTCACAGGCCCTAGGGCCCTGTCACAATACCTACATTACGCCCTGTGGCCTTGGGTATAAAGTGTACTCTTTACACAATATTGTTATTGAATATAACATTATATTTTACTTACTGTGCAAGTAGATATATAATCAAAATCTGACTTAAATTAGACATGTATTCATTCATTCATTCATTCAACCTTTTAGAAATAAATGCATTCAGTGGCAAGAAAAAGCATGTGAACCTTTTGGAATTTCATGGTTTTCTAATGTATTTGTCCTCAAATGGGTATTGACAAACATTATGTGTCTAGAAATAATTACACCAAAAAATTGGGTTGATACTTTTTCTTGCCACTGTAAATATAATTATCAGACCTACACCACAGCCTGTAAATACAGTTTATTTGCAAAAAAAAATGCCATTTTTAATTTATTCTCTGCATAGTGCAGTTTTTAAAGCCCAAATCCATTTTAGTGGTCCTAATTTCGCAAATAATAATAAAAAAGTTTGTGACAATTTAAAGAAATGGAGTTATCTGCTTTTGCGAATGAACTCTTCAAATGTAGGTTACTTTAGTTCAGAGACAATGTGCGCAGAGGAGGACAAGGACGTGTTCGCTCAGGTGTGTGTCAGACACACTACGGAGGGAGAGTTAGTAGTCTATAAAAGTTCACTGGAGAGTTTAGGACTTGCAGCTGACTCCAAAAATCAAATTGACACTTTCAAAATTAGAGCCACAAAAAGAAGTCACATAAAAACTGGACATCTCTCTTTGTATGAAGGCTCACTTTAACACTGAACATGAGCAACACAAATAGACCCCCTGCCCTCACCACCGCGGTGGTTAAAAAAATGCCACCGTCACAGCCCTCGGCATTGAACCACTTTGGAGATTTGGGACACTCTACGTCGCCCACCCAATTTTTTTTTGTGCATTTTTTTTGCCAAATTCTGAGATTTGACGGTTGCTTTAAAGAATTTATAGTAACCTGTTCAAAATGGCAACTCCTTTTGCTTAAATATACCGTTTTATTGCTGTACACATTCCATTGAAAATGTATGCCCTAGCATGCTTCTTGATCTCCACCCGTTTATCCTTCACAGGCGTCAAGCTGTTCTCCAACTGGCCCACAATCCCCCAGGTGTACTTCAACGGAGAGTTTGTGGGCGGCTGTGACATCCTGCTGCAGATGCACCAGAACGGAGACCTGGTGGAGGAGCTAAAGAAGCTGGGCATTCAGTCGGTCCTGTTGGACGCCGAGAAGGACTCAAAGTAGAGACAGCTTTAGGTCGCGACACATCAGGACACAGGGTTCAGAAGACTGCAAACCCACAACTTTCTTCAGACATAGTTTTATGACTTGTATAATTTTCAAAACATTGTTCATACAAGTGTTTATGGTGATGGTATCTTTTTCGATATGGGTCATTTGATCACTTTTAAAGGAATAGTTCTGTATTTTGTGAATGTGGTTCAGTGAACAGAGACTGAAACATGTTCTGCTGTAAATGGAGCCAGTGAAAATGTGATTTAAAGCTCATCTTGTACTTTGTCATAGCCTTTTTTGGATGTTGCAGAAAAGTTAGTTTAGGCAAACTTGCTTGTTGTGGCTTTAAATCTTTAAACCGTTGGTGGGAGGTCTCACATCTGACGGGATCAAAGATTACCAACATCCTGCAACTGAGGATTTCCCATGACAAATATTATACAGTGTTAACAAATTCATGGAACTCATAAAATATTCTGCCATGACCGCTGTAGATAGGATAGTGGTTAGCAGGATGGCTACGTAAATGTATGCTAGTCAAATCAATATCTACATCACATTTAAAACGACTGTAGCTGACCAAAAAGCTGTACAAGCCACATAAATACTCACACACCCACCAGGAGGCGAAAAAAAGACCAATAAAGACAAATAAAATAAATGGACTGCAAAATTCAATCAAAGCTATGCTAAAAATAGTACTAAAATGACAAGGGCATTGAGCCAACAGTGATTTATTTTACCTCATAGTTTTAAAATAAATGCTTGTCAAATTGACGGCCTTATTTTATTTTATTTTATTTTTTTTTACATAGCTGAATGGAAGCCTATGCCACACTCAGCTTTCATTAATTGCACCGGGTGACTGGCATTGAGACGTGAATTGTAGTGGCATGTAATAATTTTATATCACTGCAAAAAAAAAAAGAAACAGAATTTTAAAGCCCTACCGTGTAACACTGTGCTACTACAATGTCCATTTAATTGTGTGGTCTATGGAGGATATTTCACCATATTGACTGCTGAGAAATTGCAGAAACGTTGGTTGAGACACATTGAGGAGCCTTGTTTCGGTGAGTTTTGGGGTTGTATTAATGTAAAACAATAATGAATCATGATGGTAGTTTTTGAAGTTTCAGAAGCTTTGTTAGTTGCCATCTTTCACTGGTCCCATTAATAACCTTTCATAAAAATACAAGACTATCCCCTTAAGGTTTAGCAGAAGCTTTCGGACATTTTGAAGCATCACATAGCTCACATTTAGTTCTATTCTGAAAAATAAGACAATTCTTTATCACTTCAATTTAAGTTACAAGTTATTTATTTAAAAACAGACCCATTTTTTGACTAGTTTGTACACTTGTTTTTACTGCCAGAGTTCTTTATCGGACACAATGTCAAGTTCTCAGACTATATACTTCTCTTCTTCCAATTCAATACCAAAGGCTCTTTTTGCACTGATTAAATTACAGCGTATTGTAGCCACTGCTCTATGTAGTCAATCATTTGTCCCGCTTTTACACAAAATGTTCATATTTGCCTGTACTTCATCAAATCAATTATGTTTGAAACACTGTTCTTTTCAAACCAGGAAACTGAAATGTGTCTCTGTAATGTTCACACTCGCTAAAACGCAACAACCTCGTTGTTACATTTTCACTCTTTTCCCTCAAGATGGCTGACATTTGGACAAATTTTCTGTTACTTGTCCAAAAAGGCTTCGGTTCGTCTATCACTAAAAGAACGGAGTGTTTATTTTTGAGGGAAGGTAAGGGGAATAGTCTGTTTTTTTTTATTAAGTTCTCTGACTGAGCTTAAGAATCCCCAACACGCACTGATCCCCTCCAGCTGCACAGATATTATCATGTAGTACACTGTAAGACATTGTACATTCAAAGTGTAACATGAAATGTATTTTAGCTGCATGAAAACCTTAGTGCGATTAAATATTTTGACACAAAATGTGAGTCTTGTGTTTTGGAGTTCTTTTCCATGATAAGGTTTTGTAGTGGAGTTAAAAGGCCTTTTGCTTCACGTGCTGACAGTTTTTGCTTAGTCCCTCTTTTGAACACATAATGTTCATATCTATATTCAGTACATGTCAAAATGAAGTGGGAAGATGGCCCTAGATTGTGAAAAGTGTACATCACTTTTTAAAAAGTTCTGGGTGTTTCCAAGTTGGTTACCTGACTTGTGTTTTTCACTTTCTCATTGGAAAAAATTACTGGAGAAAAACAAGCTTCAACTTGCCCAAAAACTTGCACGCCTAAGCCCAAAGAATGTGGCTTGTGTGGATTATAAGAAAAAAAGGGTCCTATTGTCAAGCTAATACAACCTCCTTTGAAAACACATGTATTTTGATGGTACTTAATCAACTTAAATCAACTTAAAGGTAAAAATGACTGGAAAATATGAAGCATTGAACAATACTATCTATGGCGTTATTTAATTTAACACAATCTGTTATTTAAAAAAAAAAAAGCGTATACAGTTGTGCTCATAATACCCTGGCTGAATTTGTGATTTATGTTTTGTTTGTTGGTTGAGGGCAATTTTCAGAGAATATGAATGATTTTTCACTCATAGTATGTTGTGTTATAAGCCATTTATTGTCAAACAACTGTATTTACTCTTTAAATCATAATGACAACAATAACTACCCAAATGACCCCAATCAAGTTTATTTCGGCCTGATAACGTACACACAAGTTGACAAAGGTAACCCTCCTCACCTGTGATTTGTTTGTTTGTAATCAGTGTGTGCATAAAAGGTCAGTGAGTTTCTGGTTTTCTGACAGACCCTTGCTCTTATCCAGTGCTGCACGTTTCGTATTCTGAGTTGTAGGGAAAGCAAAAGAATTGTCAAAGGATCTGTGGGAAAAGGTAAATGAACTGTGTAAAACAAGAAAGGGATATGAAATTAATTCAGGAATTGAGAATGTCATAAGCAGTGTTTAAACTTAGATACTGGTGAAACCAAACCAAGGTCAGGTGAACCAACAAAACATTCAGCCACATCTGCCAGGACAATTGTTCGAGATGCAAAGAAAAACACACAAATAACTTACAGGACTATAAAAAAAGGTGGTGTGGCTGTTTTAAGATGCGCAAAAAGGAGGAACCTGAAAAACAATTGGCTGCATGGTGGACCAGAATAAAGCTATTACTACGCAAATGCCACAGAGCATTCCGCTTACAATACGCCAAACAGCACAGAGACAAGCCTCAAAACTTCTGGAACAAAGTCATTTGAAGTGATGAGACCAAAAATTAACTTTTTGGCCACAACCATAAACGTTAAATTTGGAAAAGAGTCAAAAAGGTACGATGTGATGAAGTTACACCATTACTACTTTAAAACATGGAGGTGGATTGTTTTGGGGTTTGAGCTACAAAGACACAGAAAAAGCTGAATGCAGCATGTTATCGGAAAATACTGGAGGAAAATTTGTACTCATCAGCCCAATCCAAAGCACAAGTCGACCTGTCATTTGTTACAGCTGCATATCTCAGTCTCCTGACCTCAGTATCATTGAACCACTCTGAGTTCTCAAACGTGCAGTTCCTACAAGACAGCCCAAGAATTTACAGGAACTGTAAGAAGAATGGGCAGCTTCACCATCTGAGAAAATAAAGAGCCTCATCCACAATTACCACAAAAGACTTCAAGCTGTCATCGATGTTAAAGTTTACAATACACAGTATTAAGAACTGGGGTATGTAAACTTTTTATCACGGTTATTTGGGTAGTTTCTGTTGACATGATTTAAAAAGACAATACTTGGCTTCAGCCAACCACTAACTATGAGTGAAAGAAAAGTTTTTGTGTTACCATTTATATTGTCAGAAAAATAAATTACAGGGTACAACACAACTGTATTCTAAAAAAAAAATAATCTAGGTACTAGTTACAAAAACAATAACATTAGCTTTAAAAAGTAACTTTTATGGTTTATTTGCTCTTTAACCTGAAAAAGCACCAGTGAGACCCCAAACAGCATTTTCATAGCACATTTAAAATGAGATTAAATTACTTAATCCACTGTAAGATTCTCAAAATCTTTTAATACAAAATACTATGTACAAAATATTAAGCAGTTACAGTTAATTTCTGTTCATTCCCATCCCCAGTCTGTAAAAAAGTGGGATGAAATCAAAGTGTCTGAGATCAGAGTTTCTGCAGAAATTTCAGCACCAGGTCTCGTAGCGTGGTGCGCAGCGGCTCGTTGTTGTCGCAGACGATGTGTGTCCCGTCCTCCTCCAGCTGAATGAGCGTGTCCTCCTCCTGCAGGTGGAGAATGTGTCCATCCGCCGTCTCCTCCACCTTCACCTCTGTAATACCGTGCTGTGCGAGAAGATATGACAATAATGACCACACCTCACCAGAATCCTTTTAGCTGAGCAGCTAAAAGGATGTTTCTGGTGAGATGATATTGAACTACTGCCTCGTGGTTGGATTAGATTAGATAACTATATAAGTGTATAATTTGTAGAGATAAAAAAAAAGTCTGACCTTTTGCAGTGTGGCCAAAAAGGCTTCTAAAGGCACAGCACCACTGAGCAGGGGTTTGGGGGCCGTTGATACAGGGGGCTCCTCGATAACACGCTTCCTCTTCTTAGTAAGGGGCGCTGGAGGGGGCTTTGGCACCGACTGGAAACAGAAAGAAAAAAGGGGGAGTCATATTAGTAGCAACAAAATGTCTCTGCGCATGTTGTCAGTGTAGCTGATGAGGTTTTTGAGTGGTGGTATTAATGTTGGTTAGCTCAGTAGGTTAACTAAGGTCAATGTGCTGCTGCTCTCCATTACAGCTTTGGTTAACAGCCAAGTCACTTGAGTAACGCAAGTAAAATGATGGTTAAAAAAGAATATTACTCAAAGTAGCCAAAAAATTGAAGAAAGTAATACTAGGGATCAAATTATAAAACAATATTTTTACCACTAAAATTAAAATGTTTTATTAAATATATTAAAATACATCACTGTCCAGGGTGTACCCCGCCTAAGACCCAAAACTGCTGGGATAGGCTCCAGTAACCCGTGACCCCAAACCGGACAAAGCGGTAGAGAATGAATGAACATTACTTTCCAAAAAGTTACTAACTGCATAATTTTCCTTTAAAAAAAAAAAAGCTTCAGAACATCCCGTTTAATGTGCCCAGGACTTTGGTTGTAAAAAATATCTTCTAAAAAAAAAAAAAAAAAAAAAGAGGACAGATTCCTGGTTATCCTCTTCAAGGCTTTGGAACGATCTGTGACTGCTCTAAGATCCTTAAATAAATAAAGTTTAAAGACTTTGTATATTAATTCAGAATAGATGAGGCACATTTGGTCGTTTGAATGTTCATCTGAAGAACCACCATAGTCTTTATCACTCTTCTCTCTTTCCTTCTGCACAAACTCTGCTTTCTCCTGTAACTGCAGAAATCTAACATGTTACTTTAACATGTTAAACTGTGCTTTAATGTAATAAACCCTTATTTTTGATAAGTCAGTAGCAGAGTCAAAATGAACAACAGCATGAGGGAGTCACACACCTGTAGTGTGTGTTTGTTGTCTTTGGAGTGGAGCACTGCAGAGACGGTCGCCACAGAGACGCCAGGTTTGACCTCACAGGGCACCAGGGAGTTTGCCAGCTAAAACAACAAAGTACACAACAAATTCATTTCATTTTAATATTAAAATAGACTCACAATGCCACTGGAGTTGCGTAGACAGAGTCAGACCTCGGGCAGGATGTAAACTCGTTCGTAGCGACGTTTGAAGGGAAGGTTGAGGACGGAGCAGCGTCTGTAGGGCATGGGAGGGGGCTGCAGCTCCAGCATCAGATCTGAGCGGTGGGACTGGCTCAGAGGGGGCTGGGTGTACTGCTCTGGACACACCACATGGAGGGGCTGCACCGACGGAGTAAAATATTAATGAATAGAAATAGACAATACCTCACTAATATGGCATGAATATATGTATGCACATATAAATTAAATACAGCCTGAAAAATAAAGTTATAGAAAATCTAACGCTCAGAAGTGCTGGCCCATGTCCACAGGTTGCATTCTGGATTTATGTTTTTTCTTTCAAGAAGAAGGATTGAATCCAGCCATGAACACATGGCTTTATGCTTTTGTCTAATATTTACTTCTATTGCTATACAAAATAAGACAGAAGCCACGGTGTTAAAGGTTGTGAATAACTTTCTGTTCTGTACTTGAACCTGCAGCTTTAAATTTATTTTTATTTTACCAAATGCAGACTCCTCACCTGGACCTCTTTGAGCAGCTTTGAGACCTGGTGGAAGTTGAGCCGTGTGTCGATGGGACAGTAAATACACTTCATGGCCAGGGGCTGGTATGGAGCCAGGGTGTCCAGGTAGTTAAAGTCTGGCTCTGGTCAAATCGATCAAATGTAAGAAGGAGGAGAAATGGAAAATGGTGTGCATTTATATGGCGCTTTTCTGTACCCTTCTCAGGCACCCTAAAGTGCTTAACATCATGCTTCCATTCACCCCATTCACACTTAGGGCAGACAGAGAGGGGGGGGGCTGTCATACACACAGCGCTCACAGCCCTCTCCAACCACCACCAAACTCACCTACATACAAAAATAATACATAGATTCCTGTATAGAATACAAAAATAAGCAATCCGTCTCGTATGAATCATGAAGGACATGTGGGGAATTACCTGTAAAGATGATGGTGTTGAGGCTGGATTTGCCCCACAGCTCCATAAAGTGAACCACATCACCGAAGCGGAGAGAGGGTGCCCAGTGAACACCACACACGGCTGACGGAACTCATTACTGAAGTCTCCGTGGATGCTGGGGTAGTGCTTCAGCTTGTTGGTTTGGATTAGCTACAGAGAATGACACCGTTTATTAAAACATAAAAACGAAAATGTCAAACCTAAGACCTTAACTTGGACCACTATTACTTTACCTCTGCATGAGGAAAAGGTGGCTCTGGAAGGTAGACTTTAGACTGCTTGTTGTGACAAAGCCTGAACAAGAAAGACCCATATAAACACAGTCACTACAATGTTATGGCCTACTAAGAAACTATTGACAGAGATAGACCGGACTTGCTGTAATGCTTATGTTGATGTGTGGATGAGATTTGATGTTTTTGATCCAGCCCTAGAGTGTCTTACCACTCAGCAAAGATCTGGGAGAACTCCAGTGAGCTGTTAGCGACCGGTGAGATGAAGTAAAAGGGAGTGGTGCCCAGGTTGGCATTGTCAATGAACTGGTACAGACACTCCAGCAGGTCGTAGATGACCCCAGAGGAGTAGCACGGCACCAGCACATTACCTCCTGCGCGTATCGTCATGGCTACAGACACAAACATTAGTGCATTTTTTTTTTACTTGCAAATATATTTTTAAAAACAAAAGAGAAGTTGAGGATATGCAACCTAATTTATTTTTACCCAGGTTACTGCAGAATTCTCCCAGCATGCCGTCTGGGTTGGCCGTGGGCATCTGGGTGAGTCCTGTCAGAATGAGAACGTCGCTGTTCTTCAAAGAACTCTGGTCCATTGGCTGGAAAAAGACAGAAAAATAGACCTCGATGTCAAAGTCGTAGATTTATGTAGCAGTCTGTATCCTTCACATGTATGTAAATTGTGTGCAGCCATGAGAAAGAAAAACTTCTGTCTCTATTTGGGTGAGACAATAATTTTAGTGCCTCATTTTGTTAAAAAAAAGCTACAGAATAAAAACAAAACCATTTTATAAGAAAGTGTTTTATGTTATTTTTATAGTTATTTATAAAATGTGTTTGTGTCAAGTAAAAGTGACTGTAGCTTTGTGAGATGTTAACATTCTAAATTGATGTTGTATTGTAAGGGGCGCAACCGCAAGCAAATAAAAGTGAATGGGTTTATGGGGCAGAGTGCCAAGACAGTTCACAGTTCCTCAACATCCCCTTTTCTCACTCTGCCATCTGTAAGAAGAAATTACAGCACGACTACTTATCTAAAAGTAATACAGCATAAAAGCCTCATGCGTTCCAGGCAAACGTCAGGAGAGGGCTGTGAGAGAGAAGAGGTCGGGAGGTGTGCTGCAATAATTGACTCTCTGGTAGAGAGCAACTATTTAACTCAGTGGTGACCAAACTAAGACCCGAGGGCCACATGTGGCCTGTCGGGTTGCTTAATCTGGCACACTAAGCCTTATTTTCTTGATAATTAAACACTGCATATATTTTCTCTTTTACACCAATATTTTGCAGTGATCAGTTGATTCTACTACAACATGCTCCAAATGGGAACTTTCCTAAAGCTAGCATCTCTACTCACAGTGAGAGGTTGTCACTGGTTGTAGAACAAACTTTAAAGAGTAGCTCTAAAACTGAGGAGGGTGCAGCTGGGACCAGTGTAATACAGTGTTTATTGCACATATTGTTTTGCCTATAGTTCATACTTTAAACTATAGGCAAAATAAATGTGTTTTTCATTGAGCTTAAGCTCAAGTTCTAATACGGCCTGTGAGGAAAAATAATTGCTCAACCTAGATTTAGATATTTTTAAGGACAGCTGTTGTGACAGAGAACAGTTATGTGATGTCATCAACTAGTCGACTAACTGATGTGTGGAGAAAGTGAATTAAAGAGAAAACCTTGCATGATAAAATGCAACCAACAAACAAAAGACTTGACTTTTGATTTCACTGCAAACACCTCAAAGACGTTGTTGAGTCACCTGTGGGTGTGTGGTGAGTAGAGAGGAGCCTGACACGTATGAAACTTTCTCATGATGTGACTGGATGATCCAGTTGGAGCTCCCCAGTGAATATCCAGAGCTTAAAGGAGATACCTGCACAGCCCCAAACAACTCCTGCAGAAATACATTCAAACATGTTATAATCATTGGAAAGAATAAAAGGTTTGAGTTAAAGCATCTGGACTCAGTTTTCAAGGTGAAGATGTTTCGTCTCTAATTCCAAGAGACTTTATCAATTCTGAAATCATTTCTGAAATTCTGAGGAACCATCCTGGACCATCAGGTTTGGTTTCAGGGGAAACTCCTCCCTCTAGAGATATAAGCTCAGAATGATCTCAGAATTGATAAAGTCTCTTGGAATTAGAGACAAAACGTCAAGACAAAACGTCAAGACAAAAACTGAGTCCAGATGCTTTTGCTTTACACATTTCTTCAAGATGACCTGGATGACTGAGAACCTTCACAGACATTGGAATGAATAGTGTACACGGCAGAAATTAAAACCACAGCTTACCACTTTTTGTGAATACCCCACAAGCTGCACCCGACTGAGCGCAGAGTTGACTTCCTGCATAGTGTAGCTTTTTTTCCACGTCCATACTTCACCGGCGTCCTTCAGCGGCCCAGGAAGAATCCTATTAGAAGAAACAGAACACATTTACATGATCTATTGTAGAACTGTACACACATATTGAACACAAGTGATGCAAATGTAGAGCATTTTATATTAGATATACAAGGTTATAAATTGATGCTTCACTACCTTTGTATTTCCTTGTTTTTCCAGCAGGTGGCAGACTGTGGTTTGGGAACTCGCTCCATGAAGTTTACAAGCTCCTCCATCAACAGTCTGTGGAAGACTCTCTCTGTAACATGTATAACAGTAATGGGGACCTACTTTCACTTTATCAGAGTAGCTGTATACCTGCCAATCTGTAGAGTGGGCTCTGTGGCGTAGACGGTCCCAGTGAAGCCTGTGTGTTCCGTGATGTAGGGTAGGGCCATCATACAGTGATAGTTTGAGATCAGGATCACGTCAACAGTGGAAAGATCCAGCAGTTCTCTCTGTGGAAAGAATAACACACAGATGTTTAATGAGCTACTTACTATATCTAAGCAGATCAGTAAATTATTTTTAAAAACCGACCTTTATAAAAAAAAGTCAACATTACCTCAGGCAGACAGAACTCTGGCTGTGAGTCCACAAACACTCTTCCTGCACACTCCTTCAGCTCCTGAAATAAGACCAACATTTATGTAAAACATATTGCGTCAACAATACATGTGCAATAAAAAAAATACACATACCTTTTCCAGGTTTATTGTTCCATCTTTGGACACCCAGCCAGGCAGCTTGGACAATCTAGGGCTGAAAAAAAAAAAAAAAAAAAAATATATATATATATATATATATATATATATATATATATATATATATATAAAATATATAAAAAACAATAAATTATTAAACACTTTAATTGCCAAACAAATGAATAAGTCTGACATCTTCAGAGTTGCCTCACCTGTGCACAAGAGGAAGAGGCAGGAAGTTGAGGACAGAGGTGGTGTCCAGCCCACAGTCCAGCATAATTGTGGTGGATTTAAATTTGAGGACATTGCAGGGTAATGTAGGATGCCCGGACAAGCAGTACTAAAGAAGCCAATTATTACACAATTATGTCTCAAATATGACTGAATTGGTAAATAATGCGCCAATAAAAGTCAGAATTGTGTTGGTGAAATACAATTTCTATGTAGACTATCACTAGTGAGCTAGTGATATTCACTATAATTCAATGTCTTTTTAACATATCATCGCATGTCATGTGAATGAACAAGACATCCCATGTTAGCGGTTCGCGGCTAAGTAGGGAGCAGCTTAAGATGATATAATAGCTTCTTAAAGTTTCAAAGGGCCGTAAAAGTCGTTTTTATGTTTACTCACCAGTTTCATTTTAAAAAAGCAGATAAAGTTTAGTAGCATTCAATTTGCTAACATCCTTCACTGTATTTCTTCTGGTTTATACCGAGTGTGCGGCTCATCATTGGCTTTGTGCTGCCCCCTATAGGTATGGAGTTTAATTGTTCACGTTAGTAGAAGGTTTGCGCTGCTGTAGTTCGTTATTATATTCAGGCTAAATAAATGTTTGCTAGTTATGACAATCTAAAAGAGGCTATTAGTATATAAACATACAAATACAACAGTGTGGGCTGAAAAGGGACGTCAATCAGATTTAGAGGCGTGTTAGTGCCATCAAAAATAATATCTAGCTGCATTAGCATTAGCCTGAACTGTCAAACCCCTCCCCGGAGACTGACACACACACAGTTTCATTATTTGCGTTGTAATGTTACAAAACAGGTATAGAGCAACAGAGACTCGCTGTCATTTTGTTTGACGAGTGGCGTATTTTGTTGAATAGATATATTTATGTTTCGCTAGCTGAATTACCGTAACCTTTTGCTGAAAGTACAGAGGTCACTTTGGTCATGGGGGAATTGTACAGTTTTTAGTCAAGAGGATTTACCAACACAGGTAAGACTTCCCACAACTTTTGCTGTTTAAAAGGTAACTGTGGAGAGAGTATCGTCACACATTTTAACAAGAAGCTAATTCAATTGTCTCCTCCATAAAGCTGTTCCATTCAGGAAATACAGAGAAAATGTTTCAAGTTTGAGGTTTTTACGGCAATGTTTTTCCTTAACAGTAGCGTGTCAAGCTTTGGGACAGACACAATGTTAAATCACTAACACGTTAGTGATGGAATATTCTTGTTATTAAATGTGCATAGTTGTACCATTCACCAGTATTAATGCAGCACACATTTGTGACTTTGTGTAATATATATCTTATGAATACAGTGTGTCTTGTGTGTGTGACAGAGCAGAGGTTTTGGGTTTTTAACCATGGGGAACAGCTGCAGTAATCACCTGGGGATCCCTCCACCCAAGGGCCCCCATCCTGTGGGGTGCACTGACTTCATGTTGGACCACACTGTTCATGTAGGTGTTATAACAGACAAAGAGTTTTTTAAGACAGTGGCTCATTATATTCTCAACGAAGCGTCTGGACATAGTTTTGAATGTACAAGATGTGATGTGCTTAGTGAACAATATAAAAGATATCTGTCAAAGCAACATTGACCTAAAAAAAAGGGTTATAGTTTGGGCATATGTTGGTTGTGGTAAGGGACCATTGTCTTGTGATATGTTATTTTGGGGTTTAGGGCGTGTTCACATTTTTCCATATTTGCTATGTCATTTTCTCATAAAGACTAAGGAACTAACTGAAATAGATGAGTAGTTTTATTGGTTTGATTTGTTCCAAACTAAAGACACCCTGTAAATCAAGGGTTTTGTGACAAGTAAAATATAACACGACATTGATCCAGTCTGTTTACAGTGTATTAGCGTCTCTCTGTGCTCTCCTCAACAGGGCAGCTTCTTCCGCCTGTACTATCCCTGTCAGGAGTCTGATAAAGCAGAGAAACCCGAGTGGGTCCCATGCATAGAGTATTTCAATGGTCTGGCAGACTTCATGAAAATCAACAGGACATTCAGCAAGAGGATTTTTAACTACCTCTATGGTGAATACTTGTAATCTTTTGTCATATTGTTGTATCAGATATGAGTCGGTTTTGTCTAGTGTGCTATTATGTGCTTTAAGACGGTAGTTTCAATTCACGTTCAGCTGTTATTCAGGTCCGTTTCATAACCTGACTGCCCTTTGAGCTGACAAAATCAATAAGACTATAACCTTATTTTACTTTACCAAATTTATGGACCACACATTTTCATAATGCAATTGGCTCACAAATATAAATAAAATTGACCCGCCAACCTTCCGGTTATAGGAAGACCGCTCTACCACTGAGCCACTGCGCCCCCTGTAAAACATATCCTAAAGATAATGAAAAACACAGCAAAAGTTAATTTCAAATGATATTGGCCATAGTACGGACCCCAGTGGGACGCCGCAGTGTATTATCCCTGTCCAAGTTACAACCGGTAAAACAAATAATAGAAAATGTATATAATTTTTATGTTGTTAGTGACAACATTGCTTTAGAAATGCCATCTGTGGTATTTGGTATAACTTTAAGTTAATAATTCTCTGTTACAGGGTCCTTTAAGATTCCAGCCTACTTGGATGCTCCGTTCAAGTGCAATGCAAAGTGCCCTGTAGTTGTTTTCTCCCATGGTCTGGGAGCTTTTAGGTATGTGCTTCACTACAGCCATTACCATTTATATAATCAATTGTTTTTTTAAGCTGAATATACCAAAGTCATTAAGATTTTTTGTTGTCTTAATTTATAATAACAACCCAAGAAGACTCAAAGTATACATTTATAATCACCTAAAGCAGAACATAATAAGATCATGAGTATTAACAAAAACTACACCTATGTTAGTCAGCACAACAGTAAAGCCACTTAAAGATAATAAAACATTGCATAAGTAAGAAGATAAGAAAGTTCAATACAGTCTATATTACTGGTTTGTTGAAAGTATAATTTTGAATGACAGTGTGTTTGTACCACCCAAAAAAGGCAGTGTATCACCCAAAGTGGTGTGACTTAATGGAATTGGCTTATACAATTAAAAAAACTATATAAGAATAGTATAATAAAGAAATATGTTGAAGTGAAATACTGAATGTCTAATTAAATGATTATTCACATTTTAAATAAAAAAATAGATTTAAAGATATTTAAATAATAATTAATTAATATTTCAAATTATAGGAATAATATTAGTTTTTTTCAAATGTTAAAAGGGGTAGGTATAAGTAAGTTTTGACTTTGGCCTGCATCCTTTCAATGTGAACTTTATTTATTTATTTATTTTTTAGTTTGTTTTTGGAAGAAAAAAAATATATATATATATTAGTATGTGAAGGTTCTCAGTCATCTAGGACATCTTGAAAAAAAGATTTAAGTAAGCCTCAACCTAGAGCAACAACCACAGAACCTGAATAGAACAGTGACACTAACAACTCTGCACCTGAATGGAGCAGTGTCACTAACGACTCTCCTGAGCCTTAATGACGCACATTAGTCACTTTTATGACTAACGACTGTGAGAACAGAACAACCTGGTCCATCAGGTTTGGTTTCAGGGGAAACTTCTCCTTTTAGAGATATAAACTCAGCTCTCTTACCAGTTGATCTCAGAATTGATAAAGTCTCTTGGAATTAGAGACAAAACATCTTCACCTTAAAAACTGAGACCAGATGCTTTTACTTAAACCTTTTTTTGAATATATATAGTATTCTTTTTGTTTTTATTCCTTTGTTGACCGAAATAAACTAAACTAAAATCAGCCAAAAGGAAGTAGGTATAAAAACTGAATGGGCCTAAGAACTGATCCCTGGGAAACTCCACAGAGGGCAGTAGATGAGGTTGAAAATGTACATGCCCAACATGTGCATGCAAAAAAAATAAGTGATGGCTGAAGCAAGTGTGTGAGTCTAGCACTGGCTAAATTAGGCCATACTTTGTGCTTCAATATACTGTATATGACAAAGTTCTTTTCACAAAGGTTTAAATCAGTTCCCCCTTAAAAAGTGTCTAAAGTCTTTGTTAGCCAACTGTTTTCAGTAATAATTCTTAATTTGTCAATTCAGGCTGGAGAGATTATTATTATTATTATTATTATTATTATTATTATTATTATTATTATTATTATTTATTGATGGTAAATAAAGTGGATATTGACATAAACCAACTGGCTCTAATTGTATCATTTTTGGTTTGTCCCAGGACTTTGTATTCAGCCATATGTGCAGAACTGGCATCTCAGGGCTTCATTGTGGCATCAGTGGAACACAGGTACATTTGAGTCTTTTTAAGGATATAATGTTCAATGTGCAGCCATTATGTTTTTGTGTAATTAGTGTTTATTTTAGTTACTCTATATGTGGACACTGATACACTTGAGTTGAGCAGATATGCAACTGCTAATTCTTTGTCTTCTTTATTTTTTTGGTTCTTAAACACTGGTTTGGGATTTTATTTGGGTTGTTAAAGATTTGTGTCAGTTCAAAAATTAAGAAAAGAAGTTTGTGGTAATCCAAAAAAGCTGCTTTCAGAAAGGGCAGGCAAGAAAGGAAAAGGCAAGAAAAACACAGTAAAAAGAAACTTCGCTAAGAATCAACAAAAGGACACTAAAAGGGAACAAGACCAACAAAGCATTAAATGGGAATTAAAGAAAAGAAATGAGACAAACATTTATTGAAACCACAAAAAGAACCAAACCTATTACTAAAAAAACACCAAACTATGCTAAACCAGACCAGAAAGGTGAGTCATAATTCTATGGGTTGTATTAAAAATGGTTAGAAAAACACTGCACAAGTCAAACAACATGCGATCCTAGGATGACTCAGCATAAGTGTATTTGTTGTGGATTAATTTGAGCTGTTTGAATCTTTATCTTAACTCTGTTTAATCCCAAACACACTTGTGCTGCTATGATTCAAAACTCTATCCCTTATTCAAACTTTAGCTCATCATTAACTAAACCTAAACATAATAAAGTGCAGCCTCCACAGACAGGTGATTGTCTGCCTCCTCTGCTAGCGGCCGTCTGTTTATCTGTGCAGTAGGAGTGGAAAGGTTGTGCAGACAATAGTACGGACCAGCTCATCACATTTCTTTGGGAGTACAGACACAAGAGGACCGTATGGAGATCAACATAATGGCCGCGGTAAAGTGGCATTTCATTGAAAAAGCCACAGAAAAAGGCCATGAGTCTTGTGACCCACACGTTTCCAGTGGGAAACGGGTCACAGGTCAACTCACACACCAAATGTGGTCAACCAAAAACAGCGTCATCATAATTTAACGTTTACTTACTCACGCAAAGAACGTGAATTTTCCAGAACACAATTGATTTTCACGGTGGTTTTTGAGTCACTAACATTTGTTTTCACACAGAGACGAGTCATCCTCAGCTACGTATTATTTCCGTGAGAAGACTGAGGCAGAAAAGGCCAAGCCGAGCGTGCCTAAAACATGTGCCACCGACCCGGACAACCTGGTCAAACAGTGGATGTACTACAGAGCACTTAAGCACGGCGAGCGCGAGTTCCCTCTCCGAAACAAACAGGTATACACTGCTCATCATAGTTCTCATTGTGACATTTTAAAGGCATTTTTAAGTTCAGTTCAGGTTCAGTCTGGTCTGGTCATAAGTTGCAGTGTCATTGATATAAATTCAAAGTAGTAAAGGGCCCAGTATGGCCCCCCCTGGGACTCTGTAGCTATAGATCTGCAACCATTAATAAACAAAATCTCAAATTTATTACAACTATACTTATGTAACCATCTAAAGGCAGTTTTGGGGAAAATATATTTATGTAGCTTGTGACAACATGCAGTAAAAATGCAAGTTTGGTGAATTTGGACTATATATAAAATATTTTTTTCTTGTGCTTGGTGCCTCCACTTTAACAAGTTATGTCACATTATTTATTTACCTACAGATTTGTTCCAAATTTGGTTAAAATTGTTTAAAAGATTAATAAACATAAGGTAAACCTGTGGTGCTCATAAAAACTTTTGTATGGGCCTATGGTAGGTGAAAGTGTATTTACATTTACATTTATTCATTTAGCTGACGCTTTTATCCAAAGCGACTTACATTGTTCTACAGTAATTACCAGTGTTACAGTCACTGGAGGCAAGGTGGGTTAAGTGTCTTGCCCAAGGACACAACGACAGTATGAACTGTGGGGAGAGTGGGAATCGAACCCCCTACCTTCAGGTTGAAGGACGACCGCTCTACCCACTGAGCTACTGCCGCCAAGTGTATGACTTAGAGAGGAGATTTGTAATTTCTCCGTCTCTTCTCTGCTGATTTAACAGCAGACTATGGAGCAAAGGAGATTTGAATGTGACTATAATGTCCCTAAAATGGCTCCTGGTAAACAAAAACTCACATTCCTTACAAGCTTAGTCTGTGTGGTGCAGAGAAATGAAACAGGATTACATCATAAGTGGTCTCAGACTTGTGATACTCTTCAATGCTTACAGGCACAACGATTATTAAACAAGCCATGCAGGCATGGATTAGTTGACCTTTTAGAATGTGTTTTTTGTTAGGTGAAGCAAAGAGCAGACGAGTGCATCCTGGCTCTGGACAGACTCATTGAAATCAACTCAGGGATTCCACTGCAAAACGTCCTGCAGACACAGTTTGACTGGACAACACTAGAGGTACACTTGTTTATTTTTGTATAAAGGTGGGAAACTGTGCATTTTAATGTATCTAATCCTTGCTCTCTTGTCAAACAGAACTCTATGGACTTGTGCAGAATAGCTGTGATGGGACATTCCTTTGGAGGAGCTACTGCCATAGAAGCTCTTTGTAAAGAGGTTAAATTCAAGTATGTGATGTCCAGTTTCCATCCATTATGTCTAGACTAGTTTAAGTTGTCCTCCTGAAGCTCAGCCTGTGCTTGTTTCATCAGGTGCGCCATTGCGCTGGACTCCTGGATGTTCCCTTTAGATGACGAGATCTTCCCCAGAGTCAAGCAGCCCATCTTCTTCATCAACTCCGAGAAGTTCCAGTGGGCGGGGAACATCAGCCGCATGAAGAAGCTGGACTCAGCCGTCATTCAGAGGAAAATGATAACAATCAGGTATGAGCTCAGTCTGGCTTGTTATTAGTTTGTGACATTTGTGACACAAAAAAAGTCAACAAAAAATGTGTACACAAAGCATTTGTGTTCTTTTGTCAGAGGAACAGTGCACCAGAGCTTTCCAGACTTCACCTTCCTGACAGGAAACTGGATTGGAAAGTTACTGAAGCTGAAAGGGGAGATAGATCCTGAGCTCGCTATAGACCTCTCAAATAAAGCATCATTAGCCTTTTTACAGAGGCATCTAGGTAAGAAAAAAATGAAAGTGTCTCATTTCACAAAACTGATCAGTGGACACCAATCTGATGAAACCCTAAAAATTAAACCTGTTTTTACAGGTCTGGATAAGAACTTCAACCAGTGGGACCCTTTGATCGATGGACAAGATGAAAACCTCATCCAAGGAACCAACATCACTCTGCTCCAGTCGTCCATCTGAGCTGCTACTGTGCCTTGTGAAGCTATCTAGACCATCTTTGTTATGGCTAAACGTGACCGATGTAAAAGACCAAATTCAAAAGTAGCACTTGAGAAAGCTCTACCTCAGAAGGAAAGATTTGTTCTAGACAGAAAACACTTCCTTAGTGAATGTTTGTTTTCAGAGCCGTAATGTTGCAAACAAGCAGCTTCCTTTTTTTAACTGTACACTTAAATTATTCCTATCAAATTCTTTTCTCCCAACTTTTACAGTATGTATATAAACTCTATACTTCTGTCACTCTGGATATGAGCTTCCAGCTGAGAAGAGGAATGCAGTGCGATAATGTGATTTGAGAATGTTATTCAATCGGTTTGCTAAATCTGTAGACTTGAGAATGTAGCTCTAACAATGCATGAGCACGTTGTTTTAACGATGGGAAAAAAAGTGTAATGTTAAAATACTTTGTCAATCAACAAGTTCTGAACACTAATAATTGATGTATATCAAAATCTTCAGTCATGTGCCTTCACTCTACTTTTATACATTTGTCTGCAATATCTGCTCATATTTATACTGAACAAGATTCAATAAATCAAACTAAATATGAAATGTTTTGTTATTGTTAACCACCACACTTTAAAACTTATAAGAGATTTCCACATAAAACAACTTCTAGATCTGAAATATTTATTGCCAACATAAATTTCTTAAATTTTCCAAACACAAGAAACGCTAGCTTTAGAACTGACAGAACCACACAAGTCACATTAGACTATATATCCATTTCTATTTGTCTATTCAACTAAAGATTCAGTAATTAAAGATTTATTTGTCAGTTTCTTAAAGATCCTGAAAAGACAAAATGCAACAGAACTTCAAAAACCTGTAAACCTTGAACCAGAGAACCTTTTTTCTTTTAAACAAATCCTTTGGACTGAGAGATAAATCTGTGGATGAAAACTGAACTAAAAGCAGTTTATAATCTGGCATTGGAGAAGTGTGATGAGCATTACTCCTCGGGTAGATGCTCCAGAGCAGACGAGCCATCTTTGATAATCAGAGAGAGATGGGTTATTTTAGACAGCTGGGCCTCTGATGGAGAAAAGAACAAACATGTTAACATTCTGCAGTCTGATTTTCAAGGTGTATTGTGTCAAATGGAGTTTTTAGTTGAACAAACTAGAACTTGTCAATACTATGTGTAATCATCTCAGAAAAAACACTAATTTGCCCATTAAAAATAGCCACCTTTACATTTATCTGTGTGGCCATACCCTCTGAATTCATTGTCAGAGAGGCGCACCACAAAAGTTGCATTCGCCTCACATGAAATACGTCAAATTTAACTTGGAGCTAAAATGTAAGACAACAGTAAAAATGTACTGCATATATTATTTAGTCTGCATCTGTTTTCTTTCTTGTCTATCTTCTCTGGGCTCTTTTGACGAGGCACCCATTCTAAAAAGAACAGGCATTTTTACCAAATCCTGGCACAGAGCCTCCTCCAATTAAATGTGTATATGTCAGACATCAAAGGGAAGTTAAAAGAGAAGTGATTCATTCCCATTGGTCCTACATCTACAATCACCCAGAGCTTGACTCAACTTGGACGTTCTTTTTGATGGCTGGGACTTCTGTATTTTCAGACATAAGGACAAGGACTTGTGAACTGATGACTTGGGCTCGGGCACTCTCGCTACAGTCGTTTTCAAATTTTTAGGCCTAAATTAGTGTGTGCAAAGAAAACACCATTTAAAAGCTTTCTCATGAAATAGGCACAAAACTAAAATCCTGATAAGCCACAAATATTCTGATTAGTAACTAACCTTGTTGACTCTAACTGATTTGGACTTGCCTTAGACTCAACTCGAACCCTTCTTTAGTGACTTGGACTTAAGCAGACTCTGACTTGAACTCAAAGTGATAATGGCTTGACTTGGACTAGTCTTTAGTGACATGGACTTGGAAAAACTAGCAACAAGACCACAACACTGCAATCACCTACCAAAACTGTCATCAAAGAAGGAATCCTCAGTGAGAGTTTCGTCACTAGAATCCTGACAAAAAAAATCAAGTTAGAGCAATCACATGCAAAATTAGTGTGGAGTTTTTAAAATACAATCCATACTCACCTCCATTTGTCTCAGCAGAGTATCCTCTAGTGACTCACTGCTCTCAGTTTCAGCTGCTTGTTCTTGTTCTGAAAAAATAAGGAGGTAGTTCTAAAATCAGAAGCAGCAGCTGAAGTTGCTCAGTATAAATATGATTTGTGTTTTTGCTCGAGAGGCACTTTCAGAGGACATACCTGAGCAGATGTCTGTGACGCAGGCCTCTCCAACGAGAGGCGTCATCTGCTCGGCCAGCTGACTCTGAACCAACACAAGTGTTAGAGGACATTTAAAGTTCTATTTTACACTATTTCTGATCGATCATTGGCCCAAATTCAGATCAAAGTGTAATCTGATCTAATGTGCTAAGTGGATTAAATGCATCCTGAGAGATCCGAGGGAACATTCGGAGGTAGCCTGGGTCACATATAACCTCATTCTGTGGATCTAGAGCTGTACTAGAGCTACATAATATAAACAGCAGCTGTCCTTTAAAACCTACATTATTTGAAAAAAAAAAAAAAAAATTAATAAATAAATTTGTTATTTGCCTGAGCTGTAATTGAAGCAACACAAATCTAGATCAAAACTTAAACGTAAGATATTTACTTTGTGGTAACAGTTCCATGATAGTAATAAAAATGTCAAAAAATATATAATCAATCTCCACCAAACTGAGTTTTCAGCTTTTAACCTGATGTTAAAAGTTGAATTTAATTTACATAACCCCTCGAACAGTGACAGTCAGTAAAGCAGTAAAGTCAGTGAGGAACACATTGTCTTGTAAACTGATGACTTAAACTCTATTCTCATCAATTTTAGGCCTACATGTATGTGTGCACACGTAGGCCTAAAAATGATAGTGTGTTCAGGGCTGGAGCTGCGGTACATTCACTGACATTCGGCTCAGATGGAACTCTGCTATAAGTAATGTGTGCAACCACTTGACCAGTGAGATTTTAGGCTACTGTGAAATTTGGATCAGATGTGGTGCACTTATTAACAACAAACCATGTAATCCTTTGAAGCATCTTTCTAGATCACTTTGTGTTAAAAAGAAAGAGGATAAAAAAAAAAAAAACCCCAAAACATATAGCGCAAGGCCTGCTAAGTAGAGATGGTTGAGCACTGCCAACAAACAGAACCTTATATCTTGCTGCATTTGATGCATGTGACTTATACCATTTCTGGAAAATGTGGAAGTGAGGGAAATGGGCAAGAGTCGGGTTTAACTGCTGCGTCAGTTTCATCCAGCTCTGGAATCACAAAAACAAGCAAGGTATACAAGTCGGAAGTGGTAATGTTAATGATCAATTCATGGAGAAAAGGTAAAGGAGGGAAAAAAATTTTTTAAATCATACCAATCAGTTGTCCACAAGGAACATCAAAACTGGGAGCTCTGATGTCCTAAAAGATAAAGAACACTTAAACACTGAAGGCCAAAAGTAAAAAACACATTTATATAACACTCAATGTTGAAAGAAATTCGCTCTGATGCAAATTACCGTTTCCTCTTCTACCACACTCGAGAGAAGACTGTTGCTTGCGTCAGAAAGGTTGATGTCATCACTGTGCACATTTTCATCTGTAACTAAAAGAAAATGCAAGCTTTTCTTTAGATTCATATGACTTTAAATATTCTTCCTCAGGTTTAATGCTTTGAGTCTCGTACTTGTGCAGAGGTCTAAACAGACTTCTTCACTATAACTAGGAGCCTCTTTCACCATGTCTCCCTAAACAACAGAAAGACAGCAGTCAGAAACAAAAGCATATACAAGGCTTCTCCTTACTTCAGCACAAAAATGTTGAAATAATTCAGTTTTTACCATTGCAGTAGGAACTACAGTGCACATCTGAGGCTCAATGGATGCAGTGTCGCAACCTTCCAACAAGTCTGCAGAGAAAAGTAGTGTCACTGTCAACTAAAATAATTTTCTTACCTTCAAATTAAAGAAATATGGCTGATGCTTTACCTGAAAATGTTTCTTTGTCATAGGACAAGATCCCCGTTATGATGTTGGTCTAGCCGTAGAAAAACAGAGTGAGTCTTCTGACATGAAAATTTTAAAATGATTTACACTACCTTTTCAAGTGGAGTATCATCCTTTGTGCTTGAGCATAAGGTGGTGCCTGCAGTGTTGGCTTCATGCTCTGTGAAGTAGATATAGAGACCAAATAATTTTTTTTTTGCCTTTTCTGTCTCCTTTCCATACATGCTCTATCTGGATTATTGGTCCGTTCCATACATGATTTCAGTGTTTCCAACAACTGCTACTTTCGCGGTTAATCTCCAGAGAATGTCAGGATAAATTGACAATACTCCCTAAAAAAATAAAAAGCCCTGTCTTGTCTCTTGCTTCTCTGCAACATTTGTGGTGAGTCTCTGGAGTATGTTTGTTTTTGTAAAAGAGTGAGATAAAGAATGAAAAGCGCCAGAAGTCGGCTGCGTCTACTGTGAGCCAAAAGAAAGTTTCCAGCCATAAATTTGTAATTTGGTAACTTCTGGTTCAGCTTCCAAAACCAAATAATAGATTATGCTCAAAAAGTTTGGACGTATATTCCTTCTTAGGAAGTGCTGAGAGTGCATATCAGAGAGAGACAAGTATAACTTCTCCACTTTCATATGCAGAAAAATTGTTTCTCTGTCTTATTTTGTTGCAAATCTTCAGGCATCTAAAAACCAGCTGTTTAATGATACCTTTTAACATAAATGTGAATCTATAAACACTACGGGTCACACGTCCTTAGGATGTACACACAAGACAGAAAAAGCCTTCGTATTACAATTTGTATGTATAAATTCAGAAAGTTTTGCATGTTCAAATAATTATAGTATCAACATAATATTCTGCATGTATGAGCAAATCTTCCTCCAGAGCCATGTGTGAAAGAGGTTTAAGTCACAACTGAACTTGTTCTTGTTTATATGTACATTGACTTGTTGCATACTCACCAAATAAATCCTTTGTGGGAAGCTCCCTGGAGGGCAGCAACAACAGATCTTCAATCTGATCAGTAAACACGTTTAAAAGCAAGAATTACTCCTTATAAACCATACATCATCATTGTTTCTATATGTGAATCAGATTAACTACTCGGTGTACCTGTGTAGACTCTTCTGAAAGTTTAGCGGTCGTATCAAGCACTGGACTTGTTTTCTCCCTAAAACCAACAGCTAGCGGGGCACCTGAAAAATCAACATTATTGAGCAAGAGAAGGCAAGCGTTGTATCTTAACATATTGTAATCATTTATTTGTGGTTCATATTGCCCAGCACATTTATTTACCATTTTTGCTGAGGTCACACTTGCAGAACGTGCCTCTGGAACTACCTCTTGGGTCTCAAAGTCCTGGTTTGAATCTGGAAAACAAAACAAAAGGGACCCAAACCCAAATAATTGTATGCATCATTAATCACCACTGTATGTTAACATGTTACTGTTATATAAACAGTGAGGATTCCATTAGAGCTTTAATTAAGATAGAGCTGGGCAATTTCTTGGACAATGTTATGTGATCACTTCTTGGACTAGAATTAAAATCCTTGATCTAAATCCTCAATTTTTTTAATTGAATGGTGTATCAAGAATTTTGATACACCATTCAATTAATTTCAACCATTAATATTTAATGTAAACACTTTTAGTTGAAGATTGATATGAAAAAGATGTTGTGACAACAAAAATTCTACTCACCAAAATAGCTACTGGTGTCAGAGTTGTCCCCTTTGTCTTGAGATGGAGACTCAAAAGGCGAGTCTGTGAAACCGGACTCATCTGTGGCCCCCAGGAAGCACTCATCCAATGGTGAATCCAAGTCTTCAGGCTCTGTGGTGTCCAATACTGATTTATCCTCTTTTTCTGGGTATTTTTCCATTATATGGTGCTTACAACTTAAACTCGAATTCTTTTCATCGGCAGGAGAATATAACAGGGTCTCTTCTTGGGCAATATCAAAGGTCAAAACACTGCTGGGTTTAGTTGTTACAGGGGAGGCTATTTCCAATTGGAGTTGTTCTTCAAGATTTGGCAGAATTTGTAAATCAGTGGACATACTGCACATTTGATCCTCCACTTTCTCTGAAGGCATGACAAATGACTCTGTATCAAGGGTATTTGGTACATCATTACCAATCTGAAAATTATCTGCAGGCATCTGACCCTCATCTTCTTCTAAAGACACGACAAAGGATTCAGCATGCTCTTCAGGTTCTGTACTGATGTGTGGACTACTTTCTGTTGTGGCGGCTTGATCTTCTATGAGCAGCTTAGCTATTTCATCAGCTTCTTGATCTTCAGAAAGAATATCTGCATCAGAAGTTTCACAGTAGTAGAGTTCCTGCGGCTCGTTAAGTGGAATCGACGGATCCGCGGATTCCTCAGATGAAGGTGACATAACAGTAGAGGTCGACAGTTCAGACACAGGTTCTTTCGCAAATCTCCAACATTTTTTCATGGTCTCGTTGATCACTTGACCTTCATATTCCAGCTGCACAAAGCATTTGGTTTTGTCTTCTACTCTGGTTACTTTAGTCACAGTAAGCTGTAGAACTTGGTCGGCTGTGACAGCTGACAACTCATCTGCAGCGTTAGTCTCCCAAGATCCCTCTGAAGGATCAAACCCTTCAAGTTCACATGAAAACGCCTGTGCTGGGCTTTGGACTAGTTTGGGCGGTATTGGCCTCAGGTCACTAAGTTTGACTTGGGAGATGTTTCCGTAGTCGATAAAAAGGAGAGACACTTCATCTCCATTTTTTTCCAAGACCTCCGTGCGATACCAAAGCTGGTCGTCTGAAAAAAGAGCAATGCAAGGGCTGCCAACCACAATCTTATCAAGTTCCTTGGGATCTGCTGCGTCTCCTGCTTCTGCAACACTTTGTGATATCTGGTCCATCTCTTTTGTGTCTGCAGACTGGCACCAGAATGTCTGAGCATCAGTTATAGTTGTGATGTAAACCTCTAGCTGTTGTCCTTCTTGAAGCTCTTGTTGTTTAAATTGCAAAGAACAGGAGGTAAGTGATGAATCAAAATTGTGCTTGGGTTTTGCCTCCGATAATTCTTCATTTTTGAAAACATCAGGGTTGCTTTTTGTAGGGATTTTACACTCCTCTTCCACATTGTCATCATTAAGATTGACAACCCATACAGATCCCGACAACCTTATGAATGTGCACTTTAGCTGCTTTTCTCCATTACTACCAATAGCCGATTCAAAAGCTGATGCAGCACCTTTATCAAGAACTTCCTCTTTTCTAAGACTTGCTGCGCTACTCAGCATACAATGTATGCTGTACATGGGAAGTTGCAGTAATGACTCATGTAGCCTGTTTATCTTGGAAAGTGGGACTGTTGCTGTGTTTCCAAAATCAACAAATGAAACCAGAACTGTTGCGTTGTCTTGTTTTTCCTTCACGACTGCTCGGTACCACGAGGAATCATCTGTAAACTCTGCTTGAACAAGGTCACCTGGTTGAACGTCTGTGATGGTACCATATTTGGGGATTGAATCGGGATCATTGAGCTTTTCTGCAATCGAGAAAATGTCATCCTCCTCTTTAACTAACTGCACATAGAAGCTTAACGGGCTGTTGCAATGCGAGACGTACACATCTGCAATTGTACCGCATGTGATCAATTTGGGTGGCAGGTCAGAGATTTTAGGCAGTTTTTCTATTTTGGTTTGAGGGACCTCCCTAGAATCTATCCAACTTTCTGTAGTAGCACTAGAGTAGACATTTTTTGGCTTTGTGTCATTGGGAGGATTTCTATATTTTTCAATGGAATGGGTTGCCTCAACTGGCCCTTTTGCCACCGTTCTATTTGAGAGTCTTTGATGTGGGGGTTTGTACAGCTCTAATGGAACAGATTTCCCCTTCTGCCAATTTTCTTTCACATGCTGCTGATGCTTGGGTGTAGGACTCATATCCACAAAATGCAACTCATTTTTCATGTGGCATGCCTTGGAAACAGATAACGTGTTTTTATTTGTGCCGTGTTGCTTTGGATCTTCCATTTCGGCAAGTTGCTTTGGGCCACCATTTCCACTTCTCTGGGCAGGCTTTACTGATGCCTCATAAGACTTCTTGCTCTGGAAGACAGCTGACTCTTCTGTGCCCATCTCAAGCTGAAACATCTTCTTGATTTTTACATTAACTTGAGTTTTACCTTGATAAAGCTCAACTAACAGCTTCCCATCAGGTTCTCTGGCGACTATTAGTGCTCTGAATTCACACTCTGTTGAACTAGTCTCAAACCAGCTGTTTACAGCACTGGAAACATTGTCGGGGATGTCAGAGAGCCCACACACAACAGCTTGAACAGGCACAGACATGATGTCTGAGGCCTCTTTGGGAACTGGAAGGAGGTCGGATTTGTTCACCTCAAGAGTGTCGCCGTAATCCACAAAGTGCACCAAAATGGATGTTGAATGATGGTGAATGAATGGTTTTCTGGCTTTGATCTGTCCCCTGTACCACTGCCCATCAGTATATTTGGCAAAGCACAAGTTTCCAAATTCAGAGGGGAGCTTTGCTTTCTGAAGTTGCTCACACAAACTAGCCACTTTCATCTGGAGATCTTTAAGTACAACAGCATTTCTTTTGAGCTGGCAGTAGAAGTGACCAACATTGCTCACACTAGTCAACGTAACCTGCTCCTCAGTTCCAGTTTTCACATTGTGAGTCGAGTAGTAGTATGTATCCAGACGGAAAGACAACCCTAAAGGTTTCGTGGGAGGTACACTTTTCACCAGATTCACCAAGCTGGTGCAGATACTCTCAAAGGGAGTTTCCAGGTCTACAATGTTGAACACTATCTTTTGCTCGCTGTACATTACTGCAAATATAGTGCACTTCAAAATCACAAAATTTGACGCAGCTGTCTCCACAAAGCTATGGAACCTGTCTACTGCTTCTTCTGTCCAGTCATTTATGGCAGATGTGGGATCAACGGGGTTTAAGAGGCTACATCGAAAAGCTTGTCCTGGTAGTGTCAAAAACTCCCTTTCTATTCTCCTCAAGTCAAAAATGGAAACTGTCTCTGTCTGACCATAGTCGATGAACAACACGTCTACATGAGGCGTCTCATGTTTGTGGACAATAAGAGCTCTGTACCACATGCTGTTATCAGGATGACGAGCAACACACTGGATTTCTACAAGAGGCTGAAACTCACTACTTCTGTAATGAGCCTGCATATCATACATGAGCAATTTCAAGTGTCCTGTGCTTTGCACAAGCTGACACCAGAAGTCATTTGGGCTTTCGATGTAGGACACGTTGACATCAAGGATACTTCCAATAGAAAACATCTGTTCCTTGAATGTAGCCAAATTTTTTTCACTGGCTACACAGCCTACTGTGTTCTGAGGCCAAGCAAATTGATCTTGGAATTGTGTGGTAGAGGTAACAGCAAATTGTGAGCTTGTTTTGCCTTTAGGTTGCCCCTTTATTTCATTTCTTTCTGCAAAATCAGCAGCACACATGAGTTTAGCAAGATCTTTTTCTCCTTGTGCCTCTGGGTCAGTCAGTTGAACAACATAACCGTCATCCAACCTTGCTTCCACATATACAGTAAGTGCTTTGTCCATTACTGTTTTGGTGAACAACTCAATAGCGCAATGACTCCATTTTCCATCTTTTGGTCTGACATCAGCGAGGGTACATTGCAGACCAAGCAGCGGCATCTTTTTAAACTCATCAGGAAGAGTCCAGATGCAGTGCCTGTCGACCATTTCACTGTTTCCATAATCCACAAAGTACACCTTTACCTGATTATCACCCACCTCTGTTATGGTAGCTCGGTAGTACTCACCGTCTCCTGCCTTAGCAGCACAGTACAGACCAACAGTTGGGGTCTTCACCACATCTTGATTCAAATCATCTTTGTACAGATCAAACATTTTTCCCATCAGTTTGTCCAGCTCGCTTGTATAGTTTTGAGTCTGGATCCAAAATTCTGATGGGCTGGACACATACTGCACCAATGCTACATGAGATGAGTTGATGGGAAGATCTTCAACTGGCAAAGACTGAGCTTTTGTTTTGTTCTCTTCTTCTGCTCGCTTCCTTCTGTTTTGCGGAGAAGTAGTAGTAGTAGTATGTTTGCGGCTATGACCGCTGCTTCGGATAGCATAGTCTCCAAGTGTTTTCTCACACTGGAGCAAGCAGTTCTCTTTAGAACCAAACAAGTTGTTGATGTTGGAATTTTCATCTCCGTAGAATGTAACATAGTAAACACCCTCAGTGATGCTTTGGTACTCAAATTTGGCAATGACTGTCTTGAACAGAAGAAGAGTCCTGAGATACTCTATTTGAGCAGTAGTCCAACCCACTCCTTTGTCGATGATTCCATGGAGGGAGCAGTTGTACGTTACCACAGGCATCCTAAAGAACTCTACGGAAAGCGGCCTCACATTCTCCACTTGAACTATCTGTTTTGTTCCATAGTCAACGTTCAACACTTCCACTACTTTACTGACAGGGTATACTTGCTGGAGGACAGAGCGGTACCACTTACCGTCCAATCCTTTTGCCGCACAGGTAAACCCAATCATTTCAGGACCTACTGTGCAAGCTGTGGTTCTGCCGTCGCAGCACTGTGTAAGTTTCTCTGCAAGTTTCTTCAGCTCTTGAGAGAAAACCTTTAACTGGCAAAAGATCCGTTGAGGATTAGTGACCTCTGTAATAACAACAGTCTCCACAGTGCCCGCTTGCAGCTCTGGGTACATGAACAGCTCCGTCTTGTGCTGTTGCTCACCTGTTCCCATAGACCTTGGCAGAGGGTTAGGGGTTAGTTTGGATCCCCAGTTAGAATGCAAAGATGCAAGCAGAAAGTCTTGAAACATTTCTGCAGAAAGCTTCCTTGAAAATCCCATTTCATACATTTGTTTTGATATGCAGGGGATGTGCAATACAAACATTCCCTGCAGCATCCGGATGTCTTGAACAAAAGCCTTAACAGACCTCCCAGAGAGAGACTGAAGAAACTCCAATGACAATGGAGACCATCTGTTGTCAGGTGACACAGGTAAGACATTTGCAAGCACACAAAATTCCACTTCAGGGGGCAAATAGAAATGCTCCTTTTTACCCCATGCAAGCATTATTGAAGTTGTGCTGTATGTCATCCCTTTGTCAATGAGAAACACTTTGTACTGTGATCCATTTCTTGACACAATGCGAGATCTGTACCAGATGCCATCTTTCTGAGCCAAGCACTGGTCTCCAGGATTTCCTTCCAACTCTTTGAATACATTTCCAGGAGATTGGATGTTTTTGGCCAGGCTCAGATAATCTGCTGCTCCCTCCTGGCTGAACTTTCCCCAGAATTCCACCAACTCACAAAGGGGGTGCAAGTTAACTCTGGTTATTAAAATTGTTACATGTGATCCTGGTGTGGGGAGTTCTTGGATTGAAGACATTTTGGCAGCTTCATGAATCCCAACATCCAATGAGCAGTCACCTCTCATTGACTCAGGTGTGTGAGTATTGAATATTATCTGGAAAAATAGATAAGAAAACATAGTGCGCAAAAACACAGATAGAAAAACACAACTAACACACAAATCATGCAAGTGTCAAATAAGACCGCAATCCCCTATACTGACGCCCAAGATTTTAAATTTTAAAATTGTTCCTCAATACATGTTTATGCCACTGTAAAAGATCTGCTTTGGGCTGGGCGATAAATCAAATTATCTGTTCTTGCTGCTAATTGTTGATTTATGCAACACTTTATTAGAGTCTTGTTACAAGACTTTAAATTGCTCTAGACCTGGCCTATAGAGAATTATATTGCTAAAACTAAAAGAAAACCAACCTTATTTTCATAATGTGAGTAATGCATACTGCTGCTGCTTCACAATTATTTTGTGTTAAGTAAATTAAGAATTTGTTTTAGTCATATCACCCAGTCCTAGTTGTGATTTATAAGCTTGTGCATAATTTCATCTTATTTTTTTCCATTTTAGATGGGTGTAGTATGGTTGTACTAATCCTTAACATGCAAATAAGCTATGACATAAAACAGAATAGTAGAATTATGCCCTAAACGTTTTCTGTCACATAGCACCCTTAATGAGAGACATTTTATTAATTAGTAATCTTCACTAGTACAGTAAAGCTATGTTGTAGGTTGTAGTATTGTATGCATACTTTTCTGCAAATTTTACTCACTGTGTTTAAAAAAATCAGTTGTTCATTTGATCCTTGCAGTTATAACCCACAGCCACAACAATAAAAAACCTGGAAAAACAAAACACGGCATATGTCACTTCATCAAAAACAAAGCACTAATTATCAAAACTGAGCAGCTTTGTGCAAACAGGAAGCACCCAATCAGTTGTTCAATTGTCGCTGATATTGATACATACCGTAAAAAAAACTGAGTTATGGGTAAATGAGAGGAATACTAGAAGTCATATAGTTTGACTGTATTTTTTTCTTTCTGTGAGCAGTAATTGGCTGCAAACTAAACCCTTCAAAATGTCCCACCAATGTAAACATAGTTTAGATACATTGCGTTTTACCTTAAGTGTCACAGGTGAGAAATAGAACGGTTTTGCATATTACTTCTTTAATGAATCAATGCTTTCTATAATTTGTGAAAGGTTTGTTTGCACATAGAGGTTCTTGTGTAGATATTAGATCACATTGTCATACAAATAAGTGCAACAACAGAAAAAAAGTATTGCCCTCTAGATGGAAAACTGTTTAACACTGATAAACAGAAATAACTTATTTCTTTATGAGCTATTCATAAATACCAATCACGCAGTTACTATGTAATTAATATGGCATCTACATATATATGGCATTCACAGCTTGATCATCAAGACTTTCTATAGAGGAACAACAAAGCAACAAAATAACCTGCTACTGATAGCATAAATAAAAGTATTTTCAGTCAAAAACAGTGGAGTGGCATAGTGGAGGAATCTGTAAATCCATCCGGTATTACCATTTTTACCACTAACAAGCTAGATAGAGGGTGAGATACCAACGTGTATCTTGCCTTTTTACTTTTAAACCCAATAAAGTTGAAGAGTGAACTTTGTCCAGGTTTTGGGCCAGAGTGAATATATTATCAATCTAATAAAGCCTGATTGTCATTTAAATTCTGCATATTTAAGCTTTAACTAACAGTAAACCTATTTCAGACTCACTCATTCTGGAAGAATAATGGCGGAAATACGGTGACCACTCAATAAACTTCGCAGACACCTAAAACAGGTCAGTTTCCATAGTTGGCCATCGCTCCGATTGTTAAAAGTATAATAAACACCACTAATGAATAACTTATCATTTAAACCTTTAACATTGTGCAATAGTTTTCTTTGCTTAGCCTTTTCAATTTGTCCAACGAAAGTAATGTTTTAATAGTACACAAATGGGTAATTTAAGTTAGCTTAGGTGTTAATTCCCAAATAATCAACATTAAAACAAAGTGCTAGTGCTAGTAAATTACCTATGATTGTCATCAACAGCAGACAATTTGGTACACATTGGTAATAATATAACCTTGTACAGATTCTATTAGTTTATGGCGTAATTTTGACGATAATAACCTACCTATAGAGTTCAAAAGCTGGGATCCGAGTCGTTTCCCGGAGTTTGGTAACAACTTTATCCAAACGGACGTTAACTCTGTCAGTTAGCGTTAGCACACTTAGCCAACAGCGGCTAATCGTACCGCCTAAATTTCGCACACCAAAGAAAATACAGTACGTTTACCGCGTTTGTTTCAATGTTTATGGTTTTAAAAATGTAAATTATATGGCCCAGAATTTAGCTATTCGTGGGTAAAAAACAATAAACACTCCACGGCAAACAAAGAAGTAATGTTAGTAACGATTAGTTTGAGATATATCAATTAGGGTTAGTTCAAGGCCACGCTGGAGAAGTTCATGCTCTTCTTCTATGACCCGGAAATGTCGTTTTTTTTTGGTCACTAATATGTTTGGCAAAATATACATAAAAATAGAATTGTGTTTTCTGCTCCCTGAAAATTATTCGGATAATTTCGCTTAATGTCTGAGCGTTTGGTCACCCCTATTTTTTCGAGAATTAACGCTACATTAATTTCAGATGACTCTTTAGAAGATTAGCCGAGCTGCACAAAGGACATGTTTGCTAACCTGTAGCTAGCTTATTTCGACATTATCAACTAACATTTGTTTATTGTCCTCTGAAACATCAACATAAAAATAATTGATTGATCCCTGGTGTAAATGTAAAATTCCATTTCAGTGTCTTAAACTGACACTTTCCCCTGTATTAGACAAAATAAATGCTGGATAATTTAAACGTCAAAAACTCCAATAAAAAAGTTCAAAAGGCCATATATTTGGGCCATGAATTTAAAAGGTCTGCTTAAAAACACTGTAATCAAAATTTAGTTACAGTATCATCATCCATAGATCAGTGTATGGTTTGAGAAGAGAATCATGTGAATGTGGTGTTGTGCAGCACGTAGGATTGTTGTGGTCAAATGTGATATATTTTAGGTGTCAAAATACCTACAAAGTAATGATTTGCTTACTGACTACATCTGTGGCTAATTTAATAGTTGCTTGAAAATTGACATTACTTTGTAGTATGCCCCACAGTAAATACTTGGAGTAAAAGAGGAAAGATTGCTACAATTTGTGTAATCATTTTGTTAGATATTTTTATCCTTGAGAATAAATGATTTATAGTAACTTAGGTATCTTTGGCTCTTTATATGTTTTTGTTTTACAAGTGCGAGACGTAGTATTAGTCGAATTAGTTTTCACATGTTTCATAACCAGACTGTTTGTATCGTAAAAAGTTAATAAAGAATTATAAAAACAAATAAAAAAATTAAAAATGTTTCATAACCACGTAGGACCAAAAGGGGGCGCCCCGTGGTACTGTTCTGGCGGAAGTACGTCAGAAATTACGTCGGAACTTTGTCCGCAAATTACATCCTCGTCCATTTTGCGGCAGTAGCTAAGGCTAACAGCTAGAAACTGCGTGGTTGTTTTTTCTGGGAGTAAATTGACATAAATAATCTTTCAACATGGCTATGCAAGCAGCGAAACGCGCCAATGTAAGTCTGACCAAGTAGACTAATTGTTTTTTGTGTGTGTGTGAGAGTGAGATTGTTGTTGAGATTGTTATGTGATACGTTGTTGGCAAACAGATAGTGTACACCTAGTTCGATGAAGAACAACACAAACAATCTGTAAAAAGTCATACAAGAATTATAGAGATCATAGACAGTACACATTAGGGAACCTTCACAGACTTGCGAGAGTCATCTGTTTAGTGTTCTTTGGTTTGTATAGGGTTATCGTAACAATTTATTATTAGTTTTGCTTAGATAATTTTAGGCTTAGCTTAACTTAAACCACACTCCTTGATACACTTCATTGAAACGGGTCTATGTTTTATAACATAAGTTATATGTGAGTTATTTGTGTAGTGTATCAAACTGTTCTAATTGTGTTCTTGTGTCTAGATTCGATTACCTCCGGAGGTGAACAGAATCCTCTATGTGAGAAACCTGCCTTACAAAATAACAGCAGAGGAAATGTACGACATCTTTGGGAAATATGGGCCGATAAGGCAAATACGAACGTGAGTATTATTTTTATTAAATCTTCATGTGATGTAGTGAGGTAAGACACCTGTTCTCATCAGCAAACTGTAAAATATCAACTGGAGGCCACTATTTTAATAATTTTCAGGCTCCATATATTAAGATAAAAGAGTACATTGTCCGAGCTTGACAATCAAACTAGGCAGATATGATTGCTTGTTTAATCAAATGGAGAATAGGTTTTACGCCATATGTCTTAGGAGCATTATGTTTCTAGCACTGTACTCCATCAAAGACAGGTCACAACTGTTGCTCAGGCCAATGACAAAGCTTTCCTTTTATTTAGCCACACTTTTGTGTTATCCGCCCTGTATGTGTGTATATGTGTATATATATATATATATATATATATATATATATATATATATATATCCAAAATGATAAATCTTGTGTGTATATTATTTTGTTAAAATCTTCAAAAAGAATAAAGAAAGTTTTATTTCTGTCTCCAATTGATTTTATATATATATAAAGTGAAACAATTCCAAAAAGTTGGGCATGTTTTTGTATGGAAAAATGTCTCTTCTGCCCATTTTGGCTAACCCTAGCGCTTCTCCGTAAAGTTGTGTGTTCATGTGAAACAGGCCGAGTTTAAATTACCATTTACATTGACAAGTCAGAACGAGACTAACGTTAACTACACAAAACTCAATTAAAATGAACAGCACAACAGACTTAACAGACAGCACATTTTCAGCCTAAGTTACCACAGTGAGCTACCTCACTAGAAAGTGAACCAGCTTTGTGATACCGAAAACCCAGGGTTAACCCTGAACTTACTCTGCTAACCTCCTAATCCAGCTTCATAGTCTAGGGCCCTGGCCTGAAATATAACAATCAGAAAAGTAGCTGGTGTATCTCTTAACCCTGTACATTCCGACAGATCCGTGATCGTACATTTTCTTTTTTTTTTTTTGTTCAGTGGGAACACACCAGAGACCAGAGGAACAGCTTACGTGGTTTACGAAGACATTTTTGACGCCAAAAACGCCTGCGATCATCTCTCAGGCTTCAACGTTTGTAACCGATACCTTGTAGTGCTGTACTACAACGCAAACAGAGTAAGTGTCAAAGCTTATCTAAAGTGTTCTATGTTTAGGAACAGAAATGTACCAACAATACACAAAAATACTAAACGTTCTTATTTTTGCTTACCTTCTCAGGCTTTCCAGAAAATGGACACAAAGAAGAAAGAAGAGCAGCTGAAGCTTCTAAAAGAGAAATACGGCATCAACACAGATCCTCCCAAGTAGCATTCTGCCAACACTTTTCTCCCTTCATCAGAGTTTAGGATTTGAATTTCTCTTTTTGTACAAACTTTTATTGTGATGGTGAAAATATAATTTTGTCTTCAGTTACTATTTGAAATGCCCACAAGAACAATTTACTTTTTAAATTTAGAACATAAAAGAAAGACCTTTGACAAGAACAGACATTATGGAAGGGTTTTATTCCTCCAGTTCCCTTTTTTCCTTTATTACTGTATACAATCCTCTGAAAATAAATGCTGTTTTCTATAAGTGTCTCCATTGTTTGTCATGTTAATGGGAAGCTGTCCTTTGTGTGAACCTTCTCAGAGCAATACAGCTGTAACATAGTTGGGGGACTGGCCCATTTTTCACTCTGCAGAAAAGTCTTCATGGCTGAAGACAAACTGGGAGATTAGTTGTGAGTTTATTGTGTCTTGTATTTACAGAGAGCCTTAAAATATAGAAATGCATAGTCTTTGTAGTGTTATATGTAATTTTACAGTCAACAGCAAACGTAGTTAAGCTTGAACATTTACATCTCTGGTGTCAAGTTTTATCACAAGATAGCTGTAACTGGCCAGTATTTTTAATTAGACAATGCATTGTAATATTTGCTTATCTTATTAATGCAGTTGAGGTTTAACTTCATTCCTATTTTTAGTTGTGTTTTACAGATACCAGTACTTGAAATGTGCTTGTATTCATACTGTACCACCACTGACACTATTAATACATATAGCACTGTTATATTTTAATATGAAAGATAATAAAAATAGGAAAAACTGCAAATAATGTTCAGCAGAAATGTCATTAAGCTCAATGTTTCTCCTTTAAAAAAGAAAAAAAGTAATATAAAAGAAATAACATACTAAAATCTGTGAATGGTTCATAAATATTAAATTTAATCTGTACTCGGTATCAGGAAGTTAAAAAGTACAAATTCTGTAAGAAAGTGTTATCTGATCCTTTCATATTGCACAATTTAATTACTTCTAGCATTGCTATATTTAAGTTAAACATGTTTTTATTTTATTTTTTGTCTTTCATTAACTTTATATTATATTATAAATTAAGGTTAAATGTCTGAACCAAAACTTTTTCATACTATGGAAATATTCTCTATGAAGCACACATAAAAAATGTAATTACCAATGAACTCATTCACAGCGGTTCATGATTTAGTCTCTGTAACATTGCTCCTGTCATTCTTCCGGAGAGTGCTGCAACAATCAAAAAGTATCAGATAAAACCACAGACAGAACTGAACCATCCCTTTGCTCGACTGCAACTGCTGACTGCTGTATTGTTTGAAACAGTGACATCTACTGGTCAAAGGTAAGACGCACACTACAGATTGGACATGGTAAAAAATCTCTATACTTTTTAAAAATAGGTAATTTTATAAAGATAATATTCAAATGTTTCTAAGTTTGTATGATATAAAATAAAGCCAGGGGTGGCTTTAATAAATTTTCCTCGAATAAAGAAGTCTGCTGGCTACAGAGCCTTTTCTTATAGAGCCCCATTTTTGTGGAATGGGCTCCCGGTGGAAGTGCGGCGATCTGACTCTGTTGAGATTTTCAAAAGCAAACTCAAAACATACTTATTTCATCAAACGTACCTTGATGTTGGCTGAGGTCCCATCCACCTTACACACACACACACACACACACACACACACACACACACACACACACACACACACACACACACACACACACACACACACACACACAGAGTGGACACTGGACGCTGTCAACATAAATGTTTTTTGTGAATATGTTTTGTATTTATATGTATTTTTTTCAACTGTCCTTGACACATTCTTGCATGGCCTGTCCGTCCTGGGAGTGGATCCCTCCTTCTGTGGTTCTCCCTGAGGTTTCTCTTTTTTCCCGGCTGGGTTTTTTTTGGAGTTTTTCCTCACCCTGATGGAGGGTCTAAGGACAGGGGATGTTGTCTAGTGCAGTCTGTTAAGCCCTTTGAGGCGGCTGTTGTTGTGATATTGGGCTATACAAAAATAAATGTCTTGTCTTGTCTATAAATTAATGACTGTAGAAAATATGGATGTCTTCTGCTCATTGCTCTCCTTTTTGCCAATATTGTCGTTACGACAGGGCAATAAAATGGCGTTTACATCCAGGCTTTTCGGCTTTTACTGCATAGTAAAACAATAGTTTTCAGATAGCATAAATGGACGTATTAATCAAAATTTTTCCCTTCGGGTGGATGGCAGTATTTCCATTTAGGCTTATTTCTCAAATGTAGCATTAGCATTATTTGTTACATTTACAATTGGCATTAAGGAATCAGACAGATCGGAGCTTCACAAAAATATTCTGTTTCCAGTCTCACTTGTAACAAACATTTATTTTTGCCTTAGTCTTTAGTTGAGTGATAAAACATTCCAGTGTTTAATGGAAGGCAGCTTAAAAGATCATTTAGATATTTCTGAAAGTGAAAGAGACAGAGGTTGTAATCCTTACTCATGTTGAGCACTTTGATATAACTCACCTAAAGGATTATTAGGAACACCATACTAATTCTGTGTTTGACCCCCGCCTTCAGAACTGCCTTAATTCTACGTGACATTGATTCAACAAGGTGCTGTTAGCATTCTTTAGAAATGTTGGCCCATATTGTCAGGATAGCATCTTGCAGTTGATGGAGATTTGTGGGATGCACATCCAGGGCATGAAGCTCCCGTTCCATCACATCCCAAAGATGCTCTATTGGGTTGAGATCTGTGACTGTGGGGGCCATTTTAGTTCAGTGAACTCATTGTCATGTTCAAGAAACCAATTTGAAATGATTTGAGCTTTGTGACATGGTGCATTATCCTGCTGGAAGTAGCCATCAGAGGATGGGTACATGGTGGTCATAAAGGGATGGACATGGTCAGAAACAATGCTCAGGTAGGCCGTGGCATTTAAACGATGCCCTATAGGTACTAGGGGCCTAAAGTGGGCCAAGAAAACATCCCCCACACCATTACACCACCACCACCAGCCTGCACAGTGGGAACAAGGCATGATGGATCCATGTTCTCATTCTGTTTCTGTTCTTATTCTGACTCTACCATCTGAATGTCTCAACAGAAATTAGCCAAAGTTGCTCTTCTATCAGCTTGAATCATTCGGCCCATTCTACTCTGACCTCTAGCATCAACAAGGCATTTTTGCCCACAGAACTGTCGCATACTGGATGTTTTTCCCTTTTCACACCATTCTTTGTAAACCCTAGAAATGGTTGTGCGTGAAAATTCCAGTAACTGAGCAGATTGTGAAATACTCTTTCTTTACCATTCTGACATTGAGTTTGGAGTTCAGGAGATTGTCTTGACCAGGACCACACTCCTAAATGCACTGAAGCAACTGCCATGTGATTGGTTGATTAGATTCTTGCAATAATAAGAAATTGAACAGGTGTTCCTTTAGGTCAGTGTAACTCAGTATTTCTATAACTTCAAGTCCCAAATGTGATTGTATTTATTAGCACCCACCAACTATCACCACCAGTCTCCACCGTGTATAGTTGATGTGAATAAGAACCCGTCCAATGATTGACAAACAGACGCTTGCCCATAGAGTTCCTTTTAATAGATTAAATCACAACACAGGGAGTAGTGCAGCCATGTCGTCAGGGACACAATACATGCTACAAAATAATCCTCAGACACGATCGCTTATGCTAACATTTGGTATCTTGATCAGAATTGCCATAATGACAGAGTAAATGTAAACTGGCCAAAAATGTAGATGTAAAGAAGTTCAGGGAGAAGATACACCACAGAGAAATCAATCTGCAAAGCATTTTTTGTTTTTATTGCAATACTGTTTAACACGGATATCGCTTACTTAAGTTAGCCTGTAGTTTGAACCATGCCGGGTATTTAAAGTTACCAGACGTCTTTACAGGTTTGTATCCATTTTCCAGGAAGTATTACGCCTTACTAAACTTCTCTACATTAAGTATGCATCGTAGGATGAGACGAGGGAGTAAAAAAGTACAAAAAGACAGTATGAAAGACTCTGGAGGTTCGGGCGGCCTTAACTGTCCAACCCGCTAAAACGCAAGGCTTTGAGGGCTGTCTTCAAGAAAACGCCAATCACTGCGCCTCTCACTGCTCGACGGCTCCTAGCACTCTTCTACTTCCACTGAAAAAACACAAAAAGATGAAACACAAATGCTGCCCTCACCTTACTCCGTCTGGCTTTCACAAACTATCGCAATATACAACCCGTGGGTTTTAAGAGTGGATGTGAACGGGGACACAACTGAGATTTATGACAATGCATAGAATCACTCAAATACGGTGGCCGCGGAGGGTAATTCACATCAGCAAAGCACAAAAAGAACTAGTAAAACAAAAGCAAAGTGTATGAGGCAAAAACAAATTGTAAATATGCGAAAACAAATTCAAAAACCCTAAACAAATTGAAAAGCACACAAATCAGAAAATGCAAAAACAAATGGAAAAAAACCTTTGTAAACCTTTGTGCTTTGTAATTTTTCTCTGTTGACTTTCCCTTCAAGGCCACTGTACTCAAAGTAATCATTTAAAACTCAGTTAAACTTGCGCAGCTAGCATTATTATTATTATAATTTTAATTTCTTTTTTTTTTACATTTTTAAATTTTGTATCAGTGTAGCTCTTGTAGGACTCTGAAGGTTCTCCACATTCTCTAGAGATATAATAACCGCGTGTGTAAATGCGTGTAAGGGCGGGACGGTACCACAGTTAATCTACAAGGAAACATGCTTCGACAGTTAAAGCAGTCAAACACAAAGAAGTTCGGACAGGTCACGTTAAGTTACATCCCAAACGACAATACTTGTAGTTGAATCTTTTAGCGATTCCGTCTTTGTTGAATCTTACAGGATGCAAAACGAGGAGGTATTTTAAGGCAGAACCTAAAGCCATGCAAATTAACTACATTTACATTTTTCTTTTACGGACGGTACAAGCATGTTCCGGAAGGAGACGTTATGCTAATTCATCTCTCGGTCTAGCTAGAGCTAATATTTGACACAATGTTTTCAATCGGAGGCAGATACATTATTAGGAGTTTTGGTTCGGTTGACAGAATTATGAAACACATACAGCTAGCATCGTAAAGTCAGAACGATAAATAGAGTAGCATTGAATTGAATGTTGCTGATGCGCAAGCTCCAATAGAATGAACGTGTATGGAAAATACTTTGCACACTTCACATTTTGGCAGTTAATCTTTAAATAATTTAAATATATATTCATATTTATAGATCTATATATATTATTTGTGCAGTGTGTTATATATGTTTGTGTAATATGTTTTCTGTGTGTGTTGTATGTTTAGTCTGCACGCACACTGTTGTTTGTCATGTGTAGATCTTTTTAGAGCAAATAACATTCTCATGCACACGAGTGTTTCAAACACAAGAAGCAGATCCATTGAAAGGTAGTCCAAGCATATTTTTTTTTTTCAGTGGAAATAGCTGCAAACTGAATGGAACATGAAATTTCTCTCGGTGCAGTCTGTGGCGGCTGGTGGAGCGCTCCTCCTCTCGCCCTGCAGCCTATTTCTGCAGGTCACACTGCAGCAGTAAAACGATGGACGGGTCGCTCTTGGCCGCCTCTTTGAACTCGTCCAGCGAGATCTGGTCGTCGTTGTTCTTATCCATCTTGGAGAAGATCCTGTCCACTCTTTGCTCGGGCGTCAGGCCATCCTCGTTCATTTTCATCATGATCACGGTGCCCACCATCTTGTAGATCGCCTGTAGGGGGAGCAAGAACAGCACAATTTGAAAGAAGGAAAAGGAAAACAGGCATTTGTCTGATGCTGTGCCCTCTGCTCTCTGCTTTACAAGTGTTTTTTGTAAAATGTTCCGGTGTACAGTTCAACACAATAGAACACTCATTAAAACTATATTTTCAATAGTATATAATTATCTCAAAATTAAATATAGAATGAAAATATTAATAGTGCCGAAAACTGCCCAAAATAGACAAACTGAGCACTGCTTAAGGAGAAAAACACAATTGTCATGTTTCTTTTTGAGATGACATTCTTGCTGAAGGTTTATGACATTTATTAAAGTGAAATTGAAGTAAAAGTGAAACCACTTTTAATTAATTAATAATTAAAACAAAAAAAAACAAAACAAACAAAAAAGCACATGTACACAAGTATTCACAGCCTTTGCTCAATACTTTACCAGGCACCATTTATCACCTGGACAATACCATCCTACAGTGAAGCCTGGTGGTGGCAGCATCATACTGTGGGGATGTTTTTCAGTGGCAGGAACAGGGAGACTAGTCAGGATCAACGTAAACATGAATGCAGCAAAGTACAGAGACATCCTTGATGAAAACCTGCTCCAGAGAGCTCTAGACCTCAGACTGGGGCAAAAGTTCATCTTCCAACAGGACAACTACCCTAAGCACACGCCAAGATAACAGAGGAGTGGCTACAGGACAACTCTGTGAATGTCCTTGAGTGGTCCAGCCAGAGCCCAGACTTTTGAGAAACTGCCCAAAAATAGGTGTGCCAAGCTAGTAGCATTAAACTAAAAAAAACCTGAGACTGTAATTAGTGTCAAAGGTGCTTCAACAAAGTATTGAGCAAAGGCTGTGAATACTTGTGTACATGTGCTTTTTGTTTTGTTTTTAATATGTTTGCTAAGATTTCAAACATCCTTCTTTCACCTTGTCATTATGGGGTATTGTTTGTAGGATTTTAAAGCAAATAATGAATATAATCCATTTTTGAATAAGGCCGTAGCATAAGAAAACGTTGAAAAAGTGAAGCGCTGTGAATTCTTTCTGGATGCACTGTAACTTTCTTTGATTATTAACTTGCAGATTTTTCTGTGATACCTCAATGATCTCGAGCATCTCAACCCGCGTGATCTTGCCGTCTCCATCCAGGTCGTACATGTTGAAAGCCCAGTTGAGTTTCTGCTCGAAGCTTCCTCGTGATGTGATGGAGAGAGCGCAGATGAACTCTCTGAAGTCGATGGTACCATCTCCATTCTTGTCAAAGGTCCTGAAGGCATGCTGGGCGAACTTGGACGCATCGCCGTACGGGAAGAACTGAGGGGAGAAAAAAAAAGGTTATTAATCCCAATGTTCAAACGAAGCAGAAAGTAGTCTCGCCAATTTACCCTGAGTGACCTTGGGATGAAAATTAAACCGCACGCTGTCACTCTGAACACTTTGTGGCCTGCAGACTTCCTTCAGAGACAATCTGGGTCTAAAAATGGGCACAATTTTTAGTGCGGTCTTTATTGATCCCTGAAGGAAAAGCTCTTTTCTTCTCTAAGGACTTACACAGAAGGTCAGGCTCCGTCACAGCACAACATCCAGGAGCTGCTAGTCACTCACTTTTTGGGAAAAGTGCACACAACGAATGTTGGATAAACATAGCCTTGACATCACTTCTTTCACTTCAGTTTGACTATTACACAGTTTTCAAAATTTAATAGGTGGACAATGAGGGGGTCCATATTTTATTAATATATATGGATTTTTTTTTTATAAAAGTACTGTTTATGTCTCATTTGAACAGAAGAGAAAACGGCAGCGTTTCTTGGTAGTGTTCACAAATAGCTTCTTCCAGGGCCGGCGTGGCTAATCAGGAGATTCTCCAATGGGCCGGTCAGGATAAAGCCCGGCACGGTAAGGTGTCTGTACATGAGTAAGGCTGTCTTACTCATCTGTCTTAGGCTGATTTGCTGTCTGTAGAAAGTAGAGAATATAGTGGGAATATAAAACTAGATAAGCTGGATTCAGAGAGACTGCAGTTAGTGGTTCGTATGCAGCCAGTGGGCCAGTTTTTGAGCCGGTCTGTGTAGGGATAACACGACAGTGTCGTCAGGGAATTAAACAAATGCTTGTTCTTGGCTTTACTTATGGAAATTTTGTTAGGCCTACGTTTGTAATAGCAAATCACCACTTGCCACAGCGTAAAACAGCGTAAAACAAACTGATCAACACATATCTGGGCCTGTGAAATGTAAATATTTACTGTAGACTTCCCGTTATTCCTACGCTGTGTCCGAGTAGAGGACAGTGGGCTATGAGCTGCCGGTGACTGAAAACTGAGTCCAGATGCTTTTGCTTTAACCTTTTCAGCCCTTGTGTAACCACCCTTGAGCCGGTGTCACTCATGTCTTTAGTACACGTCTAAGCTGTGTTCAGCTGGAGTTCTCCTGCAGCAGCCTACAAAATCAGTTAAAACTGAATCCTACATTAAAAGGACTCTCCTGCAGTTTTAGGTCTGTGTGTGTTGTCTGAGCACTTAAGTCTCTTTCATGTGGGCGAGTGAAAAGTATAGCTTCCGTCAGAAATAGACACAGAGCATATTCATATATATAAACAACGTTTTGAACGATGGTCTCCAGATTAAAGCATGTGAAGGTGTTTTTCTTCCTTTTTCATAGTTCTCTGCTCCTTCTATTATTCTAGTGATGAGTAAACCTGGCTCAGACTGTGACCCACTAATTACAGATCTTCATTTTTAAAACATAGATTTAAGTCCTGACCTCAGAGAGGGGCCACTGCCCTCAACTATTCATTTTTCACACAAAGGACTGTAAAGAGGCTAAAGCTCTGGCCTGTTCAGGGGTTTGTCTCAAAACAAAGGCCAAACAATGTGATTTGGTTTTAGGGCAAAAGCCCCCAATTTAGGCGGGGGCCCATACCATATTCATAAAAAGCGTTAAATGTGGGTTTTATAAACAACTTTTGACCTTGATTCTTTCTGTTCTCTGACGGGTTGTTGGGGCTACTCACAATGACCAGCTAGAATATTATAATAACATCATCTAAAATGCCCCAGAATAATGGAATTATATCTGTTTTGCTGTTTGATACCCCCCTGCTACAGTCCCACATACTTGTGTCTGAGTACACACCCAAAACTGTTAACATCCTTCTTTCGGAGACTTTTGCGCTTGGCTAATGAGCTGCTCAGCCTCTACTTCTCTGACCTACATATTGTAGTGAGCTATTGTTTTGAGGTTTTTACTGTATTTGTAAGATTATTTTATTTTAATACATTATATATACTGCTTTATTATGGTCATTATTATCTAAGTACCACTTATGATTTTATACAATTTATCATTGGAAATGAGGAGCGTCCAATTACAGACTTTTGCATGAAGCTGTGCATACTATTTTGAATGTGTAGTAAGCAGACATTTGAGAGTGCAAGTCTTGCATGATTTCACTATAGATCTTTGTTCTGTCAAAGCTTCTCAGTGTGTCAGCAGTCTTTGTGTGCAGACTGTTCTTGTTTAGCTTGTACACCCGGTTAGAGGTTAATGTACTAACTCTGTACATAGCGGCTGACCACCGCACGCATCCGCCTCTCTGGCAGACCGAGAGCCCAGTGGGTGGCTAGGAGAAGCAGCGAGTGATTCATTAGTTCCAACCTTCCACTTGACCTCTGATGAAAACGCTGGGCGCCGATAATGTTCTCTAAGGACCTGTGTAAACAAATGAGAACTGGGAATATGGCCTTTATAAAGAAAATAAAGTACCATGGAAGAAATACTGTCTAGTTATAAGCTATTTTTATAAATTTTTATAAATTTATAAATTCATGTCTTTGGTTTTTGTTCACTCATACTGCAAATGCAGAAAGTTTAATTTTCTGAACTAATGATTAATGCAAGTAAATTAAATATATAAAAGAAACGTATTGAAGATTTAAATAGGGTGACCATACATTTTACACAAGTTTTATCAGTTTTCCAAATATCTACAAAAACACTAAAATGTCCCATTTTGCCCTCTTCCTGTCCCAAATGTTTATTTTTTTCACCCATTAAAATGCCAAAGCAGCACACTGTGCTTGCAACTCATTTGTGTGTAGACTGTGAGTCAACCACATGGCAATATTAACCAACGGAAAAGATCAACAATGTTCTGTAGTTCATTAATGATTGGTTGTTGAGCACGGCTATTGCATGTCATAAAAGAAGAAAGTTGTGATGTACAAATTAACTTTCTATCTAACATTGTAAAAAATGTATTTCTTTAGTGAAATAATGAAAAAGTTTTAATGGTGTATAAATTTCCGATGACATTATTTTCCATTTGTTAAGATGGTGTTGTTGGATTTGCGGTAAAATTTGTCTCGAAAAGTGTTTGAAAATTTTGTCGCCTTAGGTTTAATGCTACTCCTGGTGACAGGTCCTCAGTTAGCATGAAAGATTCTTTTTCTATAAAGATATGTTTTTCGGAGATGGAAGAAACAACCCAAGTCCTAATGGTTATTATGTATTAAGACTACCAGCGGTGTCAGGAAGAAACTCCTATTATAAATATTAGTATTAGCATTTTTATCATATAATATTTAGATAACACAGACAGTGTCCAAATCAACAGTCCCTAAACCCTGAATCACTATATACTCTAGTGCTGCACTACTCAATCACAAGACTTTAGTAATAGAAGTATTAATAGACATAGGCCTACGTGATTTATTGAACAAGTCTTGTTTCATCTATGAACAAAACTTGTTACAACTTTTTCTTGCCTCAAGACAAAATGTTATATGTCATAACTTAAATTAACATTTTGATAACTTTTTTACAAATGTCATCACAATTACAATAATTTACAAATAATTACAAAAGGTCAAACTTGTGTCTCTAACTCATTTCATGTTGTGGCTGTATATACAGTGCACTATATACAGTAATGATTAGTTTGTGGATTTGGACACTGCCACAGACTCATAGTTCTTCAGTAAACATTATAGAGCTAATAGCTTGCTAACTGCTAGTTGGTAAAGTATAGCATATTGTTGCTGTACACATGTTTGTAGCACTTTAAAGAACTAGGCATGTCCAAATTAGAAGCAATAGCCCTTTTAGCGGTTTGGTAATAACACAACTGCATTAAAACCCTGATGGATAAATAATACTAATATTAATAATACATTGAATTTATATATATTCATTGTATGTTTACATATCTTTATAACACTTTTCGTGGGACAAGAAAATTAAAGAAAGAGGTAGGATATATTACTAGAAAATTGGTATTACTTGTTAATGATTCCAACAAGCAGATTTTCTAACTTTTTAACTAAGATTTTTACCTTAAGAGTTTACTGGTAATATCTACTGTAGCCTATATATAATATATTGATCAAACAATGTGAATATTACTAAGAACAGGTTAGCATGCTAGCTTTTTAACAGTTCACAAATATATAATAGAACAATTAAATAAAATACATAGCTAATTCTCCAAATCAAAAAAAATAAATAAAAAAGAAAAGGCCATCAGAATAAAAATGGCCCATAAAAAATGGGCAAAAAAACAGGACATTTTGTAAAAAAATTGCTTTGCAATAGCCTTAAATGACATATAAATAAAGCATATTTTTTTTTTTTTCTCTACCGCTTTGTCCCGTTGGGGGTCGCGGGTGACTGGAGCCTATCCCAGCAGCTTTGGGCCTGAGGCAGGGTACACCCTGGACACCCTAGTCGCAGGGCTAACATTCAGAGACAGACAGATTTGCCGTTTAACCTGTACATGCATGTCTTTGGACGGTGGGAGGAAGCCGGAGGACATGCGGACTCCTCACAGAAAGATCGGAGACGGCTGAGAATGTTTTGGGTCGGCCAGGTTTTGAACTCACAACCTTCTTGCTGTAATGCAGGAGTGCCAACCACTCTGCCACCAACCAACCAATTCATTGTTAAAGTTTAATAATAATAAGAGGGGTAGGCATAATAAGCTCAGGCCTTAACCTATTTTTTCCGGACTGTTTTAGTTTCAATGACTGTGACTAATGTTCTTTTTTTTCCCCCCAAATAAACTCACAATCAACTATAATCAGTCTTAAATGATAGACAAGCACTGTTGATGGTTTTCAACTAACATCTAATTCCAAAAATATTAAAAACCTTGCATATTTGAAAAGGATAATTTTGGTAATTTTGTCTTAGACCTACCCAGAATACACATTTATTTGTTTCACAGTAAAAATGCTGCAATCCTTGCAACACACAAATACAGTTTTGTGTATTTTTGTTTTATAAAAGGCTCTTTGTCCTTGGCTGTGTGCGTGGCAAACATTTTTCATGCATAAAAAAAAGAGGCTGCAAGGACGCTGCTTAATCCTAAAAGCAACAGACCGGGCACGAACAACTGTCTGAAGTCATTGTGGAGGGGGGGACAGAAGCATTAGACCATTTAGAAGGGACGATGAGAGTCAGCTGCGATTGCAGAATGCCCATCTATAAGACAGTCCCACCCATGTCAGATTTGCTGCAGTAGCAAACCGATCCGACTGCAGTAAGAAAGTTAGGAAAGAACAGAGGGAGGAAAAGGCACGTGGACGGGACCAAGAGTTAACAGGAGCAGTTACGACAGAAGAGGGGGGAAGGTGCTCAGAATGTGACGCAAACGAGGTTTAAGAAAAGAAAGAGCAAGTCACTGCGGCTCCTGCACAATCTGCCAAGTTATGAAACACTTTGTTATGTAAAGCACAGCAGAGGCAGGGAAAAGAAGAAAGTGGAACGAAGAGATCAGACTGAAATTCCACATTTTTTGAAATGTGCAGGCACTGCCACATGTTACATTGTCAAACAACAAAAAAAAGGCTTGTTGATTTTTTTGTTTTCACTAGATGGCAGCCATACGCCTCTCCCTCAATGACATGCTTTTGTAGCAAACAAAGGGAAGCCATGTTTGCATAACTGTCACTGAATGGTACTGTAATCTTAACAGACCTCGCAAAAATCCGTGATACAGTCCGTTGTCAGAGCTTGTCATTTAGAATTAGTTTAAATGTTTATTAGTTTTTATATTTCTTTTACTGCAAAAAAAACACAGACATTAAATAAACGCACCATCACTTTTTAAGTTTTATTTTATCTTTATTGTTGAAAAAAGCTGTTAATGGTTTGTTTCTACACCTGTAAGTTTCCTTTTAACTAAAAGTGCTGCAAAGAGAAAACTTACTAGTACTATGTTAAAGACGACAGTACAGCCAATAATGCATTGGTATTGGGACCATAGTAAAAGAAATTTTTTATTGGTTGAGGAATTGGTTAAGGAATAGACGTATTTGAGATTCTGTTTGTGTTTAATGTAATTAAGACAATAAATACAATGTTTAAATTTAAGACGCAAGAGCCACATGACTCTGTTGAAGAACATAAAGAGCTGTTGCTATTAAACGCTAGATATGTCGCCGGGGGAAAAGTACAAGATTTTGAATGTTTTCTGTTGTTAGCACAAGAAAAAGGCATAATTTATTTGAAAAATATTTCCGTTCATTTTTCCTTTCGCTTCTCGTTTTCACTCAAGTGAGGATTATCTTTCGTTCAATCGGCTGACTGCAGTGTTTTGCTAAACCCTAATTTATCAGCTGAGGCATTGCCTGTCTCTGCTGGTATTCACCGCTCGTTGCTCTCACAGTTGCGGAGAAGCAAAAGATAAGATGGCTGCTTTTCCGAGGAATTGTTGTATTTATTACAAAGTCTGTAAACTTATCTTGCTTTTCTCTGGAGGATAACCCCAAAAGTATTGCTCAGTTGGTATCATAAAACGTAGCTACAGAGTATGTTGTGAATTAATTTGTTGACAAAGCAACAACATACAGACATAACTGAATAATGTATTTTAGGGTTCATTTTAAGAATATGGCGGGCTGTCAAGATCTTTTCAGTGTAGACAGCCGTAGAGAGTCATGGCTGGTATATAAAAAAAAAAAAAGAGGTTTCACGTTTAGACCCATCAAAATAACTTTGAGGCTATAAATTCAAGCTTAAAGTTCTGTCAAGCCTTTGAGCTCTTATTTCCTTTACGGCTAATAGCTTTCCATAAAGTCTCTCCTGATTCAACCCTGTTTGCCGTCATAGCTCTTTGATGCGGCTGTTTGCGCTCAACCATCAAAGGACAGGCCTATTGCCATGTCGCTAATGTCCAGGCTGCCAGACACAGCTGGCCTAATAAAGCCTAATGCCACTCTTGTTTGTGTGTGCACGAGTTAGCGCGTGTCTTTTGAGGCTGGCACATACTCCGTACTCAAACGGCCCACTTGCGCAGACACACACAACCCCAAAAGATGTTAAGTGGAACATAAAAGCCTTTGTAATCAGGCTGCAAGATGGCACTGGTGCTGCTCCAGACCTGAGTGGGGAGGGCTGGCCAAAGAGAGGAAGGTGGCTCGACAAAGAAAAGATAACAGAATGAAAATGGAGGGGGCGGAAGTGAGTGAAGAGTAATAGCCATAGCAAATACAAAGACAGTTGACTGGTCACGCTTCAGTCCGGCCGTTTCACACTGGCAGGAGAATGACTGTGTGGCGCGATAGAACAGATGAATATTACAATCCACAGTGAACAAGCTCAAAAGAGTGATTCAGCAGCGGCCATCAGTGACGACACTCATCAGTCTAAAAGGTCTTGGGAACTTCTTCTTGCTGTTAGGTAATATAATCGTCAGTGAGATGTGCCGTCCTCAAAGCCTAGACAGACATCTCGTGGCTTAGGAGCTTGCATGAGTCGGGATTCAATAGCGACAAACATTTATTCACAGTATGTGCTTATCCGGTTGCAGTTTGCACAAATGCATATTGCATGTCGCAGGGTTATAATGAACTGAGAGGTAGGACAGACGTCAAAAAGCTTCCACTGACCTATAGGAAACAAGTATCTAATGCAGTATAGAGTCAATATGGCAAAATATATATATAAATAAAAAAGACAGCCATAAAAGATCTTACTTATAGTGATATAAACTTTGTTAATGCAGACTAAACAGACTGAACGGTTCACATTGCACTTAGCTAATGTAACTTAATGTGTCATTAGGCAGTATACGTGCTAATGGTAAATCCTGCTATTATAACTACATTTTGACCCATTTTCCTTTGTGTTCCAAAGGAAAATGGGGCTGCAGATCAAAGGAATTATTTATATTATAATATATTATATATTACTTATTGTTGGAGCCCTAGATATTGTACAAAGCTACTTCACAGCACTGCATTCACTGTTGATGAGACGCAAACACATCAAGAAGATCTAGAGCCTCCCTCCTTGAATGTGCTGCAAGTACTACACCTGACACTGCTGTAGAGGGTAGAACTGACACGCTGCAGACTGTGTCCTCCTGATCTGTGAAATGACCCCAGGGACAATCGCAATCCATCCACGCACTCACTGTTCCATTATGGCCGCTCTGGACCACTGCCTCGACTCAGCCCTTCTCTGTCATGTGGACAGCCACTTTCGGCTGATAGTGGAACTCTCAGAATCAAAGCCAAACGTTTCAGTGTCAGTTCTGCCTGAGGATACTTACCCTGTTACAATGGGTCAACCAGAGGGTGTTAATTAAAAATACTAATCTGACAACACTGACAGGTATTCATTAACTTTAAAATTGAAAATACTTTGACGACAACTTATCATTTGATTTAACACAAAAGTGACAGGTGCTTAAATTCAGAAAATTATTTTTCTATTCTATACATAGAATAAGTTGGGAAATTCAATTTTTTGGCAGTATCAATGGACACAACTAATGAATGAACATACAACCAATTGGAAAAATTAACCATGGCTTTAAGCCTACTTATTTTTTGATAAAGGTAACAAAACAAAATCAGACACTTTTCACAGAGAGTATGGACTATTTCTAAGCAGCAACTGTAAAAAGTAGTTTAAGAAATTTAAATTCTTAGGAAGGTGCTGATAAACAAGTCCAATTCACAAGAGGTCCTATTACTACTTAAAGTAAGGAATTCATAGAATCTGATTCAAATATCTGATGCCAATGCTCATTGCACCGGATTACTGGTGAAGTCCAAGCCTCTTTAAATAACGGCTGGTTTGAGGCAGAGATGAGACTTCTAATAGTTTTTTTCTGTCAGCATATGTTGGTAAAATGAAACATCTGCAAAGGAGATTCTGTTGTCTATGCACAAACCCAGCGGAAGTAAGTCGGACAATGAGTTGGGTTTATAAATTTAGAGACAGATTCCATGTTATTCATTAAGCTTGCAAAAAGAAACTTGAATGCGTGAATCAGTTTGTCTGCTGAGAACAGGAACAAGAGGTAATTCTGGGCTCAATAGATAGCAAAAAACAGAATCCAACAAAATTCTATACATTGCACTTTTAAATGGTCATAATGTTATGTATGTTGGCGAATACATGGGCATATCATTGCTGAACATAGTCTTATAAAGGTACACGTCTAGTTTTCCCACTCAAAATTGAGGTTGTTTGGACTTATTTCTCAGTTTGTGTCAGTTTGAGTTAAAGCACCAGAGGGCAGTGTAAAATTGCCTTATGTTTCATGCATCCATTTGCTAACATTGTCAGAGGCAGTTGAGCCTATTTTGAGAAACACACCAGCAGGACCTTGGCTTGACAGCGCTGGCTCTTCGTCAAAGCATCGATTATGAGACGCCGCTTGGCCGAGCATAATGTACTGGCTTCAGAGGAAGAAAGATATGCAAGACATTCATAATCCACGGTTGAGGTGTTTACTGTGCATTTATGTGCATATGAGAGAGACGGAGGCAGCGTGTGCTCTTACATAAAGTCTCTGTGACATGCCAGGCAGCTTCAGAAACGCAGCCAGCACACGGCTGTAGCTGTTACTGCTTCCAAGCCTCGAGGGTGTGCACACATAAACAATGCAGTCTGCAGGTAAAATGCATTTTAATCATCCTCTTGTTACTCTCAGATGAGTGTCTGCAGATTCATATAAAACATAATCAGTGACAGTATTTGAAGTTTTTAAGATATATTGAGACATTTTAATTAGAGATGGGATGAGACTAGTCCAAATTAACTAAGCAGTTCAGTTATGAATAAGGAGGTAATATGTGATTAGGAGTAGACTTTTCAGAGGTGTATATAAGAATGTGCTGTGTTTTGAGCTCAACTAAGAGCCAGTTCATTTCAATAAATTCTACCAACTCATGCAGCACCAAAGTTTAAAGCCCAGACCCAGGCAACGGAGAGCAGCTTTGTAGAGCTTCTTTTGCGATGGATATGACAAAGTTCATCATACTAAGCACTTCAATTAAAATACCATAATTTATTGTTGTATGTGTTAATAATTATGCATTCTTATAAATGTCTGACAGTAAAAATCTTTGCGTTGTGTGCACTGCCATTTTCTCCACAACCTGATATGGTTGAAGCCAGACAAACACAGTTTAATTTCAGTGCAAAACTTTGACACTACTGTACCATTTTTCATGCAAACACCTTAATAAATCTGACTCAAATATGTGGACTTTAGTTTGGCAAACCAATAGCTCAACAAAATAAAATTGTTTGTATTAATAATGTCAGATGTTTATAAAAAGCTAAAATAATCCTGTGGTAAATGACTTATTAAGACCCTAGCCATTTTTGTGAAAATGGAAAAGCCCTCAAACAGAGTAGATGGCCTCAGATTTATGTTGCCTAGTATTTACAACAGTGTTCTGAAACCTAAACCAAACAACCCTGACCCTACAACAACAAACACTGCACCTGAATAGAACAGTGACGCTAATGACTCTGCACCTGAAAAAAGCAGTGTCACTAACGACTCTCCTGAACCTTAATGACTCTCACATCAGGAGTCACACTGTCCTTTCAGAGCTAACAACTATGAGACCACAACAGTCTGGTCCATCAGGTTTGGTTTCAGATCTAAACCCCTCCCTCTAGAGATATAAGCTCAGCTCTCTTACCAGTTGATCTCAGAATCTTGGAATTAGAGACGAAACGTCTTCACCTTGAAAACTGAGTCCAGATGCTTTTACTTAAACCTTTTTCTATTAAGAGATTTTTTTTTTCTTTATTAATACACCATGGCCTTTGTTTATGGTCAAGGTCTGCGAGATTGCATCGTTCTTGAGCCTTTGGTAGGAGCACTTTTACAATGACAGAAACACACACCCTTGCTGTTACAACTACTGACTTATCCATTTACAGCTCAACCCAGCTTTGTGCAACCTTTATTAACCTATGTTATCTTACCTGCTCGCGTTGACCGCCTACCACAAAAACCAACATTAAGTGCCTGAAAAGCTGATTCCTGGGCTGCACACGCTTGATTGGCTTGTGATTTTAGAGGAATTTGGCACAGACCTGGCCCTGACCCAGGTTTTTGAGTAGTTACAAAACACCCATCTGCCAGCACCAACCCTGCACCAAAAGCAGAATTGACAACAAAACAGTAGATGGCACTATTGAGTGTGGAATCAAATTAGAAAGCCTGCTGGGCAAAGTAAGTAGCTGAGGAAAAGAAAAAGAGAGTATGAGGGTACATGCATGGATAAGAACAATAAATCTTAATAAGGGCTGCACAATGTATGGCAAGTTTACCATTGTTGCACTATTGGTATCACAATAATGTTGTGGTGGGCTACATGATGGGATTTTACTTTTTCATTCAAAATCATTCTCCTAACAGAGCATTACATTTAAACTGTGGTGTGTCTAAATATTCATATGTCCTGATTTTGACCTGGTTCATTTATACATTTAGTCCTGTTTAGACCAATATTAAAAATGGTTATTTCACATGTTTTCCTAACGTTGAGCAGATCTAGCCTGAATGAATACCTGTTGCTTTCAATGACTTAGCTTGGCAGGAATAAAATAAAATTTATCAAGATGAAATGTATGGCACATTCCGGCATTTCCTCTTTTAATGTCAAGTTTGAGTGGAGCTCGAGGCAGTATGAGTCATGCTTTGCCAGTTAGACCCAGGGGCGTCCTCTTCTCTTATGATGGACTTCAAAATGGAGCATAAAGATAAAAAAAACACTATCTGTCTTTATTTGAGTTTGCCAGTGGTGTCCAGAGCAGGTCTCTAAGTGCCTGGCCGGATAAATCCTTAGCTAGTGCAGTTTAAGGCTAGTGCTGTTTAAAGTAACCTTTTAAAACCTTACCCGTCAGCACCACTTAAAAAGGAAAAAAGTGCTGCATGCATGAGTGAAATATTGCATCCTGTCTAAAGAGAAAATGTCAGGAAGACCTATACAATACGGCCTTTCCATTTTCCGTAATGTCTACAAAGTACCTTTATCATTTTCATAAAGTGGTTCCATCCCATATGACTCATCAGAGGCCATTTTTCAAACATTCAGACTGCGCATACAGCCGTGTAAATGAAAAGGCCAGTTTGTCTTTTTCTGCATGCAAACATTCATCTGTTAGTGGTTTCCATTTGTCCCGGATGTTTCTTCCATCACAAGATATCTCAATAGTTTACTCCACTTTCAAAAATGGAAGTGCATTTTTCTAAACCCCAACCTAATTCTTTTTCAACTATTTTTGAGTACCTACTTACACAACAAAACTGGTAACTTGGGGCAAGCTTTTTCCTTTTAGATAATGCAATATGAATGTTTGTTACTACTTAAAGCTGCATTACCCATAAAAATACTTCCTTCACTGTCCCAACCACAGTGCCTGAATAGACACTTTCATGCACCACTGATTAATAATTGACAAGCAGTGTAGACCAGAAAAGGGGAGTGTCCCCATGTCAAGACCCTTTTCACACAACACAAAGTGTGATTGGCAACAGCTTCCTTTATGTTTAACATCCTAGATAACAAAGGCTAGATGACACCTTAAGGTCTTATTTTGGAGATGATTCCTATTGCGAAAGCTTATTAGATTATTAAACAGTATTTCTCAAAGAAGAAAAAAGCACACTGTCCATTTAAGAGATAACTTGCTGTCTTTGGCCTCCTTTTTGTAAAAACATTGACAATTTAAGCTACCCTAACACTAAAGCAATACATGAATTATCTTACCAATGTACTTTAAACTATTATTGTTTCAAATAATTTGTTCAAAAAATGTTTGTACCAACACCACCATTTACCTTCTACTTATTGACTGCCCATCTAATAAATGTCCCAAAAATATATTTCATAACATGTTTTATGTAGTTATAAAGTCATCCAGGTCATCTTTAAGAAAAAGTTAAAGTAAAAGCATCTGGACTCAGTTTTCAAGGTAAAGACATTTCATTTGTTCTCCAAGAGACTTTATTGATTCTATATCTCTAGAGGGAGGAGTTTAGACCTGAAACTAAAAAAGACTGGACCAGGCTTTTCTGGTCTCATAGTCGTTAGCTATGAAAGGACAGTCAGAGTCGTTAAGGCTCAGGAGAGTCATTCCCAGAGGAAAAGAAAATCTGAAAAGAGATCTCCAACATGTTTCATTTATTTCTCCTAGACAACTTTGAGATCCATATGACACCAAACTGAGACAAAGGTTTATTTCTCCTGTTTCTCAGGCTTTTCTCTGGAGCAATAACATGCACCAAATCTCAATTTAGTCTCCATTTAAGTTTCAAAAGAGATCTCAACAAGCTCTAATATATTGCTCAGAGTTTCTCAACTTCTGTGTCTCTTTGTGATCTCAGACAGAGAAATCAGAGAGTTCTCTCCATGAACTCAATATACTTTCATCCCAGCTTCAATTCATGCATCTCATGCTTAACTCAGATAGAGCAAAGGAAGAGATTTCCACAAGTGTTCATGGAATTCTCAGACTTGGATCACTGTTTTGGTTGTTTCATATATTATGATATCTTAATCCACATGATTTTTTAAATATAATGTATTACTGTATGAATAAAATAATTGTAAATCGTTTATTTTATGCTGCAAAGACCCTCTTCTTTTATATTATTTTCTATAAATGATTTGAAATATTTCACTGCATGTAATCCAGTAAAATAATTTTATTAACCACACAAAACACATTGCAAAATAAAAACAGTGATTTATTGGTTACTTGAGAGCAAAGAAATTACAATTTCAACATTTCAGATGTATCAGTTTACCTGCCAAAAACTCATATCATTAATAATTTTAATGTTGTATATTCAGATGTATGCATCTTCTCATGTTGGCCCCAAAGTGAAAATGATCGCAGTTGTAACATTCATTAGCTGGTACAGAATGCACAAGTTGCACAACCCTTGGCATGTGAAAATCACTTATTTTACTAACCATTTCATTATTAGGGTTTCATAAGGTTATTGTAGTAAATGAAAACAAAATTATATGACACTGAAATAATGGGCGTGTAAGAACTATTTCAGTTAACTGAAATAAAAATAAAACTTGATTTTTTTAAATGTAAAAACAAAAAATCAAGTACTAAAAGATAATGTCTTGTACATTTACAAAGCTTAATTACAAAGAAAACACAAGTAAGTTTATTCTGTTATTAAAAAGTCGCTGTATCCACTCACCGCCTTGAACCTTGCAGCCCCAACGTCAGTATTGGAAGAGAGCGCCATCAGTCATAAATGCTGCATTGTCATTGGTTAATTCACATTGGAGGGGCGCTGCAGAATCAACGAGGTTTAGGCGCGAGCTACTAGTTAACGGATGGAGTTGCGAGCAGTCGGAATGGAGGAAAAAACAGTTGCAGGACTCAAAAGAAGGTAAGCAACATGTTTTTTTTGGAGCATTTTAAATGGAGAGTGTATGGGGGTTCTGATACTCTCTGAAGAAACTGGTCGTATTTTGTAGCTATAGATTAGCTACAACGTTAGCCTGAAGTTACAGAAATTATGTGATTGGAAAAATTTGATCGTGTGCAGTGAGACCCCAATAATTAAATGTGTTGTACTTTTGTTTTTTTACAGAATGAGTGCAGAAGGAGCTAATACAAAACTGCCCAGAAGAGCGCGAAACCCTCCGAAAAAGATGACTTTGTATGAACCAGACCCCAGCTCCCCCAGAGATAACCAAGATGGTAATTGAGTTATTTTACTATACTACGGCTTAGCTAATTTTGTTAAGTATTAAAACTGGTTTAAGTGATAATTTTTAACGTATTTTGGACACTTTACTAACCAATATATTCATCAGTATTTGGTCTCTCACTACTGGAATTTTTTTAAATACGGTATATTGGTAGCTTGAGGCACACATATTGATTATAGCCTACAGGAGTTTTTAATGGAATGTCAATATCAGTGTTGTGCCTGAACGCGTTCATTGAACGATAGTTAATGAACTCGTTCATATTTTGGGCGAACGTGAACTGAACGTGCGGTATTACTGCCTGATGAACGTTACTGTGAACTCGTTCATTCTGGTGTCTGTGAACGGCACGCTCGCTCAGGTTAACGTCTTTAAATAGGGTGCCAGATTTCTATAGAGCCTTGTAGGCGAAAACCCGGCTAAAACACACCGCAAACGGGTCTTAATATGTAGCGGAAAAACACCAAACCTGGCAACACCAGCCACCAGTGTCGCACCACCGTCCGACACATGCGTGACGCGTCATCAAAAAAAAAATAAAATAAATAAAGCATGGAGGTGACAGCAGCATGTAGCAAGGCGTATGATAATTTCAATTTATTCATGTAACTTGTTTGTTGAACCTGCCTGGTCTATTTTTCCAGGATTGGGAGTTATTTGATGCTTAAGCTAAATCTTAAAAACTTTAAACAATTTGGTAAAACTTACCCAACCATGAAATCTTTTGGATTTTAAAAAATTTTCTTTTTTTTTTTTACTTTATGAATGGTGCTGTGTCCCTGTAAGGTAATATACATCTTTTGTGTCACAGGTGGTGAGCACCTCGAGGCATTCAGAAGTTTCCTGGACAAAGTGGAACAGATCCAACCTCAGGCTGGTGTTTGGGCTCCAAAAGGCAGATCTCAGCAGCAGGAGCTATAGCCAGGAAGTACTTGTTTTCAGATTATGTATGTTGGCGGCAGAGACTCAAGTTTATTGTTGTGAATTGTTGTAAACCTGGCCTGCCACTGCTCATAACATTGTTAAAATTGTTAATGTTTTAAAAACAGAATTTTACACAAAAAAAGCACTTTAGTTCATATTTTGTAGTGACCATGTTTAAACAGTTTTTGCTTTGCAAAATGTCTTTTAAATTTGTTAATGTTATTTTGATTTAAATAAATATTTAAATTCAAATTTCTTTATTTCTTTATTACATCAGCTAATCTGCCATTTGCTATAGATTTTCAAAGCCTGATGGTTGTAGATAGATCTGTCCTGCAGTGAAGAAAGAGTAGCATTCCCGTCCGTTTTTTCTTTGGTCCATCAAGATGTTCTGAAGTGGATGACCTGTGTTGTTTAGAATGGTGAATCTAGTCTTGTAGGAGGAAAAGGTCATATGATTGAATCAGTAATTCATGTGTGTGTTTGTGTGCATGAGAGGGAGAGTGAGCGAGAGACTCGGATATTGCTCCATATAAGCTCCAGTATTGCTCATTTTCTTTTTCAAAGGAGAAATAAAGGAGTCATTAAAAACACAGAATTGAGATTAGCAAGGCATCTCCTTTTAGTCTCAGGTATGACTCCCTCTGATTATTCTGTCTCACCTATTGCTCCTAGTGAATTTTAGGAGAAATATATGAGAAACATTTTAGAGAAAATATAGATTAAAATAAGGCTTAGATGAGAATCTCAAATTTGTCTCCTGAGCTATAGAAAAGCAAGCTTTGAGCAGTAAAATTTTCCTCTGGGTTATTGTCCTTATCCATTCAGGTGTGTGTTGTCCTCACAAATAACCACTTAACATCTTGCTTGTGATGTTTTTTCCAATCAGTACAGTTGTGTTGTGGTCAGCTTGCAATTATGTTGTTATGAGGCTTTTGAAAACTCATATTCCATAGGAGAATTTATTATTTTTGACAGTGTATTATCTCACATTTTACCCATGGGTGTGTACATGACCATAAATTAATTTACAAAACAAATGTGTTTATCTGCCGTCATATCAATGCAATTACAATTACTGTCTGAACTGCGAAAAAAGCTGTAATGTTGTTGGGTGTGATTTCTTGACAAAGTGAAGTTGGTAGCTTCACCGCACTATTAGTTATTTAGTTTTTTTAGTTTTTTTTCTGCCAGTGCCATCTTGTTTCCTGTGCATTAGCATTTTAGAGTTTCATTGTGTCAAGCTGCTCTAAAGCCAATCTAAAGTGCACTGATAAGACAGCAGACGCACAGAGTACAAGTGACAGGGCTGCCAAGGACAAAATACTAGCAAGTGGCATTTAAGTGAACAACTGAGCAGAAAATAGTGCAAGAGTAACAATGAAGAAACTTAAATTTAGTGCACTGCAGTTTAATACAAATCTTCAAATAAGAACGGACCCAATATTGAACTTTGTGGAATACCTTCATCCTAATCACATGACCTTCGTCCTAGAGTTTATGGTAAACTTCTCTAGTTGCCTGCAGCTAACAATAGATTATACCAATAGAATTTTAACAAAACTTACAGCAAGAAATCTATGGATGATAATGTAGAGGAAAGAACACATGGTATGATATAGCGCATTCTGTACAAGTGTTTTTTTCTTCCATTCACTCCATTCACACACATTCACAGCAGGGACAGGCAGAGAGGTGGGCTCCCATATACACCAGAGCTGTGGCAATGGAGGCAAGGTGGCTGAAGTGTCTTGTCCAAGGACAGAACAACAGTATGAAATGGGGAGAGCCATAATCTAACCGCCAACCTTCCGGTTGTTGGATACCCTGCTCTACCTGTGCTTAATATAGTAATGGCTAGATAGTATGACAGTATGGGCTACAAAACCCACACTGGATTAACTTTTGTTTGTCTCCAGAAACTTATATTTTGTAAATTGGGTTAAATTTTAAACATCATCCACACAATTTGTAGTCCTATTCAAAAATGTCAAAAAGAGTTTAGACCCAATACTGAACCCTGGGAAATGCCTTTTACTACTTGCATGTTTAGGCTGTCCTTATCTATTTTTTTGTAAATTAGCAATGTCCTGTTATTATTAAGTGGTGCATATATTCTTCATAAACTTACACGGGATTACCAATTGACTATCATTTTCCTCTTTCCTGTAACTAAGGCACATGGTTATGCTGCTGGAGCAATTTACCACAAATATTACCACAGAAAAGAGCTTAAATTAAACAAAAAAATAGCTGAAGCCAAGTAAGAAAGAGCTACAAGACCAGCACCACTGAAAGGAAAGAAAAGCCAGAGTGCTAAACTAATTAAGCCTTACTTCAAAGCACTGAATGTTGGGAACAGGATGGTCACTTTATTGATTTCCAAAGCCCAATGCTTTGCTTTCAAATGCAAAACAACAAGACAATAATTATTGAACAATTCCATTATACCTATGCAGTAGTGTACATGGAGATTTGCCTGTGTGTCATTAAACCTAACTATATGTAAATTCTGCTTGCAATTTACCTCTGCTGCAAAAGGTTAAAACTAATTGAGATTCTGAGATTCTAATAGGTTGCTGCATGTTGTCATGGTGGCTTCGACCTTTGTTGAGGTTAATTTCCCCCTCTACTTAAAGGCCATAATTTTACAGTACACCGTGGGATTTGAGTCTACTTGAACATTTGACCGTTGACTCATAATAATTGTCTGGAGAGGTTTTTCAGGGGGTGTGATAATTGCCCTATCATTTTACTTGGTGCATCTGAAAGCACTCTCAAACTTCCTCTTTCTCTTTCAGGAGAGACTCATAGCTGCTTAATAATTCAATTATAGACAGGCCCATCAGCACCTGGTCGGTCAAAAGGAAGCTATTAATATTTATAACATCTTTTGTCCATTTGTTTTTTTCGCTCTTCTGTCGCTGTTTAGCTTTCCATTATGCCTCTGAGTCTATTTGTTTGTCCGTTTCTTCCATTACAGCTCATTTCAGATGCATCACTTCTGTAAACACTGACACAGACAGCAATTAACCCTGATTTGTCATTCTGAAAAGACGAGTTTGTTTGTCTGTGAAATTATAGTCAGCTAATTCCATGTCAGAGACATTTCCTTGTGTTTATTCTAAACACTTTAAACCTCTCTCATTAATTGCTTAACTCACCTTATTTTTACTCAATTATAGCTTACCATAAAAGCAGAATTCTTGGCTCTTGGGAGATTGTCACTTGCACTGTTCGCTGTGTGCTACTGTTGTGACAACGATGGAGAATGGCACAAGAGCTTCGGAGATGACAAAAGCTATTTTTAGCAGCCACCAGCTCCATTGGACACAGAGGGAAGTAAAGAGGAAGTGGCAAGAAAGAGAAATGGAAAAAGGTACACAAAGGACCTTTGCATTATTATTTTTTTATTAATCAAGATATACTTATATACAAGTATATAAACTCACCGAGCGGCTACTATCTAAAAGCACAGCCTAATTTTAGTAATTTTATATGACTGATTAATGATTTTCTCCTATTGATTACAATCTGTAAAGCTCCAAAAGTTCCAGTGCTTTCTATCAAACTTGTTCATTTATCCCTTACGTTCTGTATCATTTAAGCCATCGATTCTCAAAAGGCTCCCACTAGTGGTAAGCAGAGGAATCGCTGAATTAAATATGCATTGGCTGTGATGGGAAAAGGTGTAGGTGAATAAATTATGAAAAGTTCAACAAAACTGCTATCATGGCTTCAATCTGGTAAGAGAAGTGTGGATCAGGAGGAAAAAGTGTCCAGCACAAGAACAAGAGGACTAAAGTGAACCGAGCACAAGTGCTAACAGTGGCTTTGATAGCGCCAGCGATGTCACCGGAGCATCTGCTAGCAGCAGCAAACGGTACAAAACAGTGAGAAATTATGACTCAAACTTCATCAAATGGCTGAACTGAAATGAGTACTGAACTGAAAAGCTCCAGTCGGTGCCGGTATCAATTTTTATTTAATTTTTTGGTACTGAGTTTTGGTGTCAGCAGGTCGTGAGACTTGCTCTGGACATCCCCACCCATGTTTTTCCTAGCTCCTCCCATAGCGCACGGAGCAGAACAAAGCCAACATTGTGTGTTCTTTGACTCAAGCGCTGAAGCTATAGCACTAACCCGCTGCTTGGTAAAGCCCAAAGTGATGTGACAGCTCATAGACAGGCTGTAACTATAAGAGTAACGTGTGACTGTAAGTCTGACTTTAACGCAGAGAAGACACAAGCGCTCTGTGTCTTAAACTGCAGACTAGTTTACATGAGAGAAAAAAATATCTCCCTTCCAAATCTGGGTTACTTTAACGTTACTAACACAAAGTACATAAACACAAGCAACATAAACAGTTTTTAAACCTACCACATGTTGTCGAGTCTGAAACTGACCTCCAGTCTCCAAACATCAAAGTCAAAAAATCTCAAGAGCAGACAGAAGAGTATTAATGCCAATAGAGTCTTTATTGCAACAACAATATCGACCCAAGCACACTATCCCCAGCCATACTGATTTTCTGAGGTTTTACACATTTTTTAAATGTCATGTTACAAATTTATGAGAAGAAACTTCATGAACTCCATGGGGGAGAAGAAAAAAAGGAGACTGACCATCCCTTTCATGACCTTTGTTCGAGTTTTAAGGTGTCTCCTAGTGCCTGGTACCTATGTCTTTATCTTAACCAGATCTTCACTTGTATGTGTGTGTGTGTGTTAAACTAAATATGTTTACAATATGAACACAATTAGTGTAGTTTTCTCTTTTACATTAATAAACTGTTAACTGAATTAAGATCATACCACACTTATAATAAACCATACCAACCAAAGCATAAACTCATAAAGCACATAATGTGAACATATGCATACTTAAGTAACTAAATAAGTACATAGAAATAAAACATATACCATTAATATGACACTACAATGTCAGCACTGCAACGGCTTCCATAAAGAATCTGGAGTAAACATCAATACGAACCTACCTATCTGTAATGTTTGTGAAACAACAAAACAGAAGATGATTTAAAATAAATGTATTGAAAAAAGAATTCTAACAATATCAAGGCCTATGATCACCTGAAGCCAAAATTGTTCTTAAAATTCTAATTGCTCAGACCTACTAGATTCTCCCACGTTAATTCAAGTTTAAAGCCCTGTGCCATAGTCAAATGAAATAAAAATAATAGTGTGTGACTTGAGGTTTCTTTCAGGGATATGGGCTGCTGCCCATCTGTTATCACTGCCCGTCTGCCTCCCTGTTTACCACAGTATTATCCTGCTCACTGATCTGTCTGCCTCTCGCTCAGTCCGACTGAACGGTCAGTGTTCAATGCTCTCTCTGCTCGACCACTGCCAAAGCCTGCAGCAATAAAAGCAAGACGCAACAGAGCGGAATCGTCTATACATCAATATTCAGGTCAGAGTCTGTGTGTCTGTGTGTGGTATTGTAAGGTTCTGAAGGCCATTGTCACAAAAGCGTGTTTAATCTGCAACAAGGCCGTCTTCTGCCTGTCACTCTCTGAGCAACAACCCATGACTTAAATGATCTCCTCTTAGTCTTTTCAGTAAAAGGTGTCAATCTGGAAAAAGGTAAATTGATGTGTTTATTTAAAAGACCTGCAGTGAACATGAAAATGTCATCACTACATTGGAATAAACCAGAATATATCTATAAGCTTTGCTGCCTTCCCAAAACTTAAGAGGTCTAGTGCAGGGCAGAGTTTCCATAATGGCTGGTTTGATTTATAATTGGCCAGTATAATAAAAGCTAAAATCTCACCCCTTTGCAGTCTTGACCAGTTTTATGCCTTGGTCTTTAAATTAATCTTTCGGCATGTATCGTCTATGGCTAGATTCTCAAAAACTGTCCAGAACCTCTGGTGCAGGGACGTTCTGTTGTCTATGAAACAACCCAGTGGAAGAGATAAGAATTTAACTTCTGTCAACAAAATAAATAAAAAAATATACATACATTTCTGAGCCTTTGTGCAAGCCCTTTTTTTCAATAATAGACATAAATTACCGTATCCTCCAACAGTCCTCAGTTTGTTTGCTCTTGGCAGAAATCATGAAATTTCTATTTTCTACTGGTTTTATGGAGCTTTAAATGTCTAGTTTTTTTTAAGTCAAAAAAGACAAGACAGTTATTTTGAGGCAGTTATACCCCTCTGAAAACACCATTTTGACTGATGTGCTCTATTTTTTCTACTGTATACTGCAATATGACAATGTTTTTTTGTGTTACGATCAAAAGTGTGGATCTGCCAATTTAGAGGGACAGGGCATTTATATTTGAAGCAGTGGCTGACGCTTTTTCCCTCCCACTCACTCTATTGGTTAGTCATGTTGTGAGTGAGTGACAGACAGAATTAACCAATCACAGTGAAGTGTGATTGCATGAAGTGCTCTGTGCAGCGGACCTCAGACATGGAGCCTGGATTTGTTAGCGTCTGAGGAGCTAGCCCTGATTGCTACAGAAGGGGCGTCAGTAGCTCAGTGGGGCGGCAGTAGCTCAGTGATAGAGACACCATCCTTCAACCGGCGGATGGGCGATCCCCGCTCGAAACATCCGAAATCATCATAACATCCCGCTCTCCCCCACAGTTCATACTGTTGTTGTGTCCTTGGGCAAGACACTTAACCCACCTTGCCTACAGTGGTGTTCCAGCTGTAACACTGATAAAGCAATTTGAATGCTACTAAGTGGAAAAGTGCTATATAAATAGATATTTGTTTATAAAAATGTGTCTAAAAAGTTTGTTTGTTTTTTTTAACACATAAGGTTTTATCAGAGGCAGAGTGTTGTTCTATGCATTAAATCCTATATTCGTGCAATTTATTTTATTAAATTAACAGTACTAAGAAATCATCTTAAATTCAACCTACGATGCAGACAAAGTAAACTGATTCCTAAAAGCCTACGGCTGGGTTTTGCTGCTAAGAGACATAGGGCTGAAAAAATTCTACGCCTGGCCCAGACCCACCTTTTGTGTGAAAAGATCAGACAGACTCATTTCACAATAAATAACATCCAGACCAAGTTAGATTTTCTACAGAAACAACTTGCGGCATAAGTTCCAAGGGAAGTCCTACAGGAGATCTCCAAATTCATACAGAAGGTACAACTTGCACAGCACAACTGAAGCGGACGTTTCCAAGGTCATTAGTTCTAACCACCCTACCACCTGTCCGCTAGATCCCATCCCCACACATCTCCTTCAGGCCATCACTCCATCTGTCGTGCCTGCTCTCACCCACATCATCAACTCATCTCTCTCCACTGGGTCATTCCCCACAGCTTTCAAAGAGGCCTGCATCACACCACTACTTAAGAAACCCACTCTAAACCCTACACTGTTAGAAAACTACAGACCGGTTTCCCTCCTTCCCTTTACTGCCAAAGCTCTGGAGCGAGTTGTGTTTAACCAGCTCTCCTCCTTTCTCACACGGAACAACCTCCTTGACCAGAACCAGTCTGGGTTCAAGAGCGGACATTCCACCGAAACTGCACTGCTCTCAGTCATCGAAGCCCTGAGATTGGCAAAGGCAACATCCAAGTCATCTGTCCTCATCTTACTGGATCTGTCTGCTGCCTTTGACACTGTTAACCATCACATCCTCTTGTCTTCTCTCGGTGCGATGGGTGTCTCTGGAATGGCGTTGCAATGGTTCAAGTCTTACCTCTCGGGTAGGTCATTCAGAGTATCCTGGAGAGATGAGGTCTCTGAGTCCCAACATCTTAATACAGGGGTGCCACAGGGCTCAGTGCTTGGACCGCTACTCTTTTCCATTTACATGACATCCCTTGGCTCTGTCATTCAGAAACATGGCTTTTCCTATCACTGCTATGCGGATGACACTCAACTCCACTTGTCTTTTCAACCTGATGATCCGACGGTCTCTGCTCGTGTCTCGGCGTGCCTGAGTGACATCTCACTTTGGATGCAGGACCATCACCTGCAGCTGAACCTTGCAAAAACAGAACTGCTAGTGATTCCTGCCAACCCAAAGACCCGCCACAACCTCTCCATTCAACTAGGCTCATCAACCATTACACTGTCCAGCACTGCCAGAAATCTGGGAGTGGTAATTGATGATCAACTAAACTTCACAAGTCATGTTGCCAGCACCACCAGGTCCTGTAGATTCATCCTCTACAACATTAGGAAAATTAGACCTTTCCTATCGGAGCACTCGACGCAAATCCTAGTTCAGGCTCTTGTCTTGTCCAAACTGGATTATTGCAATGCTCTTCTGGCTGGACTCCCTGCCTGCACAACCAAACCTCTGCAGCTCATCCAGAATGCAGCAGCAAGAGTGGTCTTTAAAGAACCGAAGAGAGCGCACGTAACTCCTCTCCTCATTAGGTTACATTGGCTCCCGGTTGAGGCGCGTATTAAGTTCAAAGCTATGCTCTTGGCCTACAAGACCACCACTGGCTCCGCCCCTTCATACCTTCACTCACTGATACAGACCTATGTTCCTACCAGATCCCTGCGATCTGCAAATGAACAACGACTGGTTGTACCATCCCAAAAAGGAAAAAAATCCCTCTCACGTACTTTCTCTGGATCTGTTCCACATTGGTGGAATGATCTACCTGCTGCTACTAGATCAGCAGTAGACATCTGTAGACATCTTTAAAAAACGCTTGAAAACATATCTCTTTTGTCAACACCTGACTGACAAACACTGAATTCTTAACTTCCTTCTATCAATTCCTTCTTAAAAAAAAAAAAAAAAAAAAAAAATCTTTCCTATTCTTAGCTTTGTATGCTGTGCTAGGTTTTTAACTGACTAGTTTTTGGTGCACTTATGGTTTTTGTTCCTTGTGTTGTTGAAATTGCTTCCATTGTTTTCCTCACTTGTAAGTCGCTTTGGATAAAAGCGTCTGCTAAATGACTAAATGAGCAAGAATTGCCAAATCAAAACTTTTCCAATTTTGGCTAATGGACAACAGTGGCACGACCCGGACCATCCTAGGTGTAACAAGGATATTGTGCCAGCCACACGGGACAGACGGGTAAAGAACCTCTCAAACAGAGTTCTTACTCAATCTTGAAAAAGGGCTTAATTTCTCAGTTGCGACACATTCCTACAGTATACCTAGTGCCAAATCACACCCCTCCTCCAATATCAACTCGGAGCAAAGGAGGGCCCTGTCAGCACTGGATGAGGTAAACGGAAAGATGAATAACACATCTGTAAAGCCCTGAGAGACTGTGGATACCCCAGATGAAATTTCAACAAAACCAAGAGGACACAGACACCAAACAGACAGGAACCAGGGACAAAAGGGAAGGGTGTAGTTATCCCTTATGTGTTTGGTTTATCTGAAAAACTTAAAAGGATTTTCTACAAACACAACATTACAGTCCACTTTAAACCAGGGAATACTCTGCGTCAAAAACTGTTCCATCCTAAAGACAAGATCCCATCGCACAAACAGAGCAGAGTAATATAGTTTATGTAGTTCAGTGAAGAGTGCAGTGACAGTTATGTCGGAGAAACGAAACAACAGCTTCACAAGAGAATGTATCAGCACAGAAGAACCAATTCTGGAGGAAATATAGGCGATAGTAGAAAATAAAATTGTGAATAAAATAATGACAAAATCGAAATTGTGATCTTTATTTTTTGCTATAACGCCCTGCCCTACTGAATACTACAAAATTGTACACAACATGCCTTTAAAATGCTAATTCACCAAATGACCACTGGTTGTTAACTAGCTACTGGTTAAGTTAGCAAGATAAACAATGTGGCATAGCCATAAATAATTTTTTTCTGTGAAATAGTACTTAATGGAAAAACAAGTGCAGTAAGCTGTTACCTGTGCTGTAAAATAACATATTAAAGTAATAAACCTAGGGTGGTTAATGAGAAATGAACATTTTGAAACTTGCTAAAAATTAATGTTTTTCTGTAGACTGATCACTTCTACAAATGTGCAATGCTATCTGCAAGTCTCTCCAGATTCTACATCCACCATCGACACAAAGAAAAAATTCAGGTGACAAAATCTATTACCATTTCAGGAGTGCCGTCTTCCCGTTACAAATAGCTCCCAGTGTAGCTGCTGTGTCAGAGATGAGAAATTTCACACACTGACGGTGGCATGCAACAGCAAGAGTGTGAGCTGTCACGGAGGCCTCTGTTCCATGTTTATAACACTGTCTGCCACTAGGGCATTAAAATTAAAAAATCTTACAGAAAACAAAATTCCACTGTAGGTCAGTTAAGATGGATTTGGAAAGAGAGGTTTTTTGTATTTTTGTATTGTGTATATTTGGACTCATTGCCAAAACAAAACAATTGCAAAGCACCGGGCAGTGTGCATTACTCTCATATAGGGCTCCAACGGTTAATTGATGGCAACAATAAAAAAACTTTGACCCAGATCTTTGTTGTCAACACATCGCATACATTCATGTATTTACCAAGGAATGCAAGGTATTACCAGGTTTAATATTTCTTTATAACTGCAAGGGAGTGGTGTCAGTCTAATGAAGAAGAGCACTCAAGCACCAGCACAGACTGAAGCAGCGCCGTCATGTCGCTGCTACAGCCGAACATGGACTTTTAAAACACAGAGCTCTCAGAGATGCTCTGTTTACTGTGGACTCACATGTTTAAGAGTTAAGTTAGCACTAGAACCCGCTCACGCAGACCACTTCTGCTTTAGCAAACAGGCTGATGTTGACATGTATGTTAGCTTACGGTCGCTAAACAAGGTCGTCAATGTGGCTAAACGAACATCTATCACTTCTACAAACTTGTTGTTGTTTAATCTTTGATAGTCCTGCTGGAGTTAATTCTAGTGTTTGACAGACTTATCCAAATAAGACTAGCTTATTGCGTTAGCTACAGTACTTTTATCGAACAGCCCTTGGGTCTTCCTGCTAACTTTGTTTGGGCAGCAGTGACCCCAGCTTTAGCCAATCACACTGGAGCATGAACGATCCAAAAGCGCACACATCACAAATTGGTATTTGGAGAAAAGTGGAACTTGGGACTCACTTAGCTGTAACTGCTACATGTTTACAGGCAGCTGGACTGTTGCTTCAAGAGAGGTAGGGTCACTCTCTCAGGAGACAGCTGCCGGCACAAGCAACAGCATGACCAGGTGCTTTTTGCGTACCAGTACGGTACTATTATTGTCTACTATACAACATTTTGTATTTTAAATATAAAAAAATGTTGGTCACACTTTTAGAGTAGTGGGAACATTTATCATGAATTTATGGATTAATTCATTCAAGATTTATGCATTAGTACATGCATTAAACTCTATTGAATCACCGGGGATGATCATGTTTCCATCATATTTTAACCCTAACCCAAACCTTAACCCTATGCATGTACTCATGCATTAATTCATAGAGTTTTTGCATGAATTTATTCATGAATTTATATGTGAACCCTACAAGACTACCAAAAAATTTTAAATACCAAAGAGGCCAAAATTGTCCCATTTGTTTAGATCTCCTTGTATGCCATTTGTTCTAGCTATTTTAATAATTTGTTTAAAATCCTTTACCTTTTACTAATACACAGTCTACTATTTTTATGTAAAAGAAAGTACTTGTTTCTGAGTTACAGAGTAATTCTTTCTTACCAGATGTGCTCAAAAAGCTTGACTATAGGGACTGACACTAATGATGGCAAAAGTACACAAAGAAACGTAATTATTTGCCTCGCCAAAGAATTCAAATGGCAATGCCACAATCTTGTACTTTGTTATCTGCACCTATATAATTTCTAGTGCTGCACCTGCTTTCACTTGACCTGTTTTTTTTCCTTCTCTTTGCACTATTTGTTTTTCTATTTTGTGAGCCTCGAGACAATTACTGCCACAAAAGCACAAGGAATTCAAGTGTGAGACGAAACACAGAAGGGAGCATTATTTTAAAACAAACGCGAGAGATCAGTGTGTGTGTGTGTTTTAGAGGATCAAATGGAACATTAGCTGCAGGTGGGCGGCCGATCAGAGCGAACACTGTTTTAAGTGGCTAGCGGCTGTCACAGGTGCAATTGTGGGGGAGTTCTGAAGATGCCAATGTAGGACAGGAAGTCATCAGTGCACTGGTGGAGACTGAATTGTGCTTAGTTTATACCTGTGTGCACAAGCTTACACACATTTTTCTCTTATTCAGTTACCATGTCACCTGTTTTGTAACAGCTCCCATCTTGTCTTTGTAATCATTTGTAAGTTGATTCATTTGGAAGTTCAACAATCTGTCTGAAAGAGAATTTTCCAGTTTTTTATGTGACTTCTTTTTGTGTCTCTTATTTTGAAAGTGTCATGCTTTGATTTTCTGAGTCTGCTGTCGGACCAACGCACGGCCAAGCGAAAACGTCGTCCATTGCACACCACATCACTGAACTAAGGTGGCCTACATTTACAAGCTTAGATGTAGGTCTGATAATAATATTTATTTATACTAGAAAGGTAAAGTCTGCTTGTATGCGTCTGAAATAGGCTTCGTAGTTTGACAAGGAAGGGGAAAAGGAAAGTGACATGCGCTCACAGCAATTTCAAGTGCCCCCCGGAAAACTCAAAGCTATAGGCTTGCATCTTCTTTGTATCCTAACTATTAAATCTGTTTGGTAAAAGCTAAAAATGCCCCATGTGTAAAAGAATTGTTTAGAGACGGAAACATTAGATAAACTAGGCCTATCATGTTAATATTTTATTGGTGAAATTTTGGCCATTTAGGCCAGTGAGCTTTTATTTTACTGGCCAAAAGCCGGTCTACAGCTAACAGAAACTCTGACAATATAAAGTCTTATGATCCAAATAAAACAGAATAACAAAATAGTAGGCTATTAATACCCACTGCTATTGTTATAATTATAACAATTATACACAATAAAACTTTGTATTTTATTTTTGCTATAGTGTCACTGTAAGTGCTGGTCACTGCCAGTTGCAACACGCCACCTACCGTGGTGGCACGTTTGTAATGGCAATGTCACAGCCCTAGATATTTCCTTCCTCTAAAAAAAAATATCTCTGACTCAGTAAGTTTTTTTTTTTTTAATCTGTTCATCCTGCTACTTATAATTACAAATTGATGATGATGAGGTGGTGAAAACCTATAATACACATGTATAATACCCCAAAATTCCTAAGCAAACATAAAACTCAATATTTGGCTACTGTGTTTGTCAGAACTATTACCATGGATGTACACTTAATACCAGAATTTTTCAGATTCCAATTCTAGTATTAGAAATCCCGCCAATAGCTCGAACATTTCAAGTATTTAAACCCATTCACAATCCAATACCATGTACCATACCAATACACGTAACAGCAGAGTTGACACGAGCTATCGCGAGCACTTGTGTTAGCTCCGTCAAGCAAATTAAACATCATCCACCGCTCTTCCCTCCCCCCACTTCTCAGGACAGTCATCAAACTATGCATGAGATGTCTGTGAAGGTTCTCAGTTATCCAGGTCATCCTGAAGAAAGAGTTAAAGCAAAGGCATCTGGACTTATTTTCAAGGTGAAAATGTTTCATCTCTTAATTTCAAGAGACTTTTTTAATTCTTCAATTTTTATTCATGAGATGTATGAACATTACACGGCTGTTTTGTGGACATAGTCTGCATGTGTTTTATTAAGGGCTCAATCTTAAGTAGGTCATAAAATAATGATATCAATTTATGATTTATTCATTGCTCCCCTATTCCCTAATATTGTTGTTACAACAGGGCAATAAAATGGCGGTTACATCCGAGCTTTTTAGCTTTTATTGCATTGTAAAACAATAGTTTTTAGATAGCATAAACACACGTAATAATCAAAAATTCACGTTCAAGTCATGTTTTAATTAATCCAGGAATTAATGATAAATTCTTTCCCTACTCTAAAATGTTACCACAGCTTTTTATACACACACAAGTATCAGACTGGTACTCGGTATCGGCAGCTACCCTGAGCCCAGGTATTGGTATTGGATTGTAAAGAGATAAATGGTATCAGAACAACCCTATTTAATTAACATATTGTGGCATCAGTTCCCATATTAAAAGCTTAATTTTGGCATTCTCTCACTCATTCAAGTCTTTCTGCAAGAACCAACAGCCTAAAAAAATCTATTTATTCTAAGGCCTAAGAAGATTACAGCCAGAAATCATGTGACCAAAATTCTGTGTTTTGGCAAATTGTCATCAAAAAGGTAACAGGTCATCACAAATGACAGAGATTTAGCTGATATTGCTAATCCCAGATGCTAACATCCTATTATAAAGTTTGTACTTAACATGGTGAACAGCATATGCAGCTCTCAAAGGACAACACAAACACTATATGGCATCATCTTATTCTCAACCACTTTCAAATCCTAATTTCTAACTCTTTGCATCCCTTTTTCCTCACTTTAAAATGACACAAACAGTTCTGTATCCTTCTCCCTCCCACTAAACACATGACCACCCCACCCTGTCACGACATACATCCAGTCGCTCTTCACAGGAACAATCTGTCCTGCTAATGTGAGGTCACAGCAGACTATTTTTCCACTTATCAGCCTCTTGATTTAAATAAGCCCTATCACTGATACACTGTTGCCTAGATACACAATAGGATGCTTCAATAATTGCATTCACACCAAAAGCTTACGATACCCCTTTAGATCTGCGCTGTGTTGTCCCTTTGTGAGGAAGCCGATTTTTCTTCCTCTCTGACAATGAGTTTTAGGCTGATATTTCATTGATTTTTATTGTATATGTAGCCTTCTATTAGAGCCACTCCCTATTTCCCAGGAGCATTTCTGTAGTCTAAATTTAACAGGATTTTGATGCTTTTCTTAATGTATCCTAAAACTTAATGTAACTCTAAAACAATATTCTTAACCTTACTTAACTTTTTCCTGTTTTTATTTGGATGCCCGACCTAAGGTGACATTTACAGGAAGTGCCCTAGAGACCATGGTGCCTTGTTGACTGCAGCCCCCTCTGGCATTTCCCGGCCCAAGTTACAAAAGATTAAAGGAGGACACTTTCATGTATAAAAAATGTATTAGGTGTTAGGTAAGCCCTTTTCACACATTCCCTCTGGAGAACATCACTCCTGGTAGAGGTTAGGGGGGGTTTAACAGTGGGGGTGGACAGAACAGGGAATAATGCTTAATAAAAGTGGTATTTTACAACACACTGGTGGCCTAATGAAGTGGGGGCGAGTAATGTACAAATATCAATCAGTACGTTCACATGCAGAGCTGACTCCAACAATCCTTACAGTTCGATTTAGCCTTCTTAGAAGGAGTTCTCACTCTTAGAGAATCAAAGTGCTGTGTCACCAGTTCTCTGCTCAGACAAATGCTGCATTCATGTGGTCTTTGTATTTAACTGCATTTTGCCTTTGTTAAAAAAAGAAAAAGGGTTAAACTTGACTCGTTCGTAGCATTAAATGCTATTATACATGGCTGATTAGCTTAGTGTTGGAGAATATCCATTCTACATTTAATGTCCTTCACCCAATTTAAGATCTGTGACAATCTTTGTTAGAACTGTGTGTTCTGGTCAGAGTGCCTTATGATGCGTCTTTCACATCGAAGCTGTGATTACAATATCTACATCTCTGTAGCTTTGTCCTGATTTAGCAGAAACAAGTTCAAGGTAAACAACATCGCCTAATCAATGACGCAATACAGAGCTACGTATGCTATACTTTTCCAGATTTTCTATGCAATGCTTTGTATTGAGCAGTATAGGCAGTCAGCAGTTTTTCCCAAAACTCACTAATCACTGAGTTCATTACTTGGCAACTGCACCATCCGAAAGCACATGAACACAGCATAATAATCTATGGTACACTTTTTATTACATAACAGAGCAAAACAACAGATAAACAGGACATCCAATGGCAGGGTGACCTAAAATGTGTATTTGCTCTAAAAACTAGAGAATGTTTCTAAACACAGTTCTTATCACATTACTCCGGTCCTGGCTTCATTACACTGGCTTCCTATTCATGTTAGAGCTGATTTCAAAGTTCTCTTGTTAACCTATAAAATCCTTTGTGGACGCGTGCCCTCTGACCTATCTGACCTCATCACCTGGTATACTCCAGCTCGTACCCTTCGCTCTCAGGACGCTGGCCTCCTTCAACTTCCTCGAATAAAGAAGAAGTCTGCTGGCTACTGAGCCTTTTCTTATAGAGCCCCATTTTTATGGAATGGGCTCCCGGTGGAAGTGCGGCGATCTGACTCTGTTGAGATTTTCAAAAGCAAACTCAAAACATACTTATTTCACCAAACGTATGGAGACTGATTGATCATAGGGTTAGGTTTACACTTGTTGTAGCTGTAGGTACACACTCAACCGCTCATATTATTATTACATCTGCATATTTTCAGTAGTATTTAGCACTTTTGTTTTTCTCCTTTCTACCTCCTCCTAGGGTGGACGCAAACCTCTGATCTGCTGGGTGATGTCAAATCAAATCAAATTTTATTTGTCACATACACATACATACAGGTACGACGTGCAGTGAAATGCTTTTAACGACAGTCCGGCCTGAGGTAATAAAATAGGATAAAAAAAGGAGAATAAAAATATAAATATAATGACAAAAATTGGAGAGAGAAAAATATAATAGGAAAATAAGAAAAAGGCAGATAATAACTATAAGAAATATATATGAATATAAATATATATGTATATATACATACACAGAATAATGTATCCGGAAATGTATTTGGCATTGTGCAGTTAACCAGTATACAGCAGTAAAACAATTAGGCAGATATATAAAAATATGAAATATGAAAAGTAAAGTGCATAAAAAGAGTGCAAGTCCAGTGTAAAATGTGCCGTAGCACTTAAAGTGTGATTGTGCAGGGAAAAAGGGGGTGTGATGGAGAGAGTGGGCCAGTTTTTTTTTTTTTTTTTTTTTTTTTAGATCCTGGATGTGTCCTGGTTTAGACACCGAATGGCCTGCGGGAAGAAGCTCCTCCTCATTCTCTCTGTGTTCGCCTTCAGGGAGCAGAAGCGTATCCCCGAACGCAACAGAGAAAAGAGTCCGTTGTTGTACTGCCCCCTCCGACTGCTCCAGTGTGAGGACCCCCAGCTCATCTTTCATCTACCTTGATGTTGACTGAGGTCCCATCCACCTTACACACACACACACACACACACACACACACACACACACACACACACACACACACACACACACACACACACACACACACACACAGAGTGGACACTGGACGCTGTCAACATAAATGTTTTTTGTGAATATGTTTTGTATTTATATGTATTTTTTCAACTGTCCTGGACACATTCTTGCACGGCCTGTCCGTCCTGGGAGTGGATCTCTCCTTCTGTGGTTCTCCCTGAGGTTTCTCTTTTTTCCCGGCTGGGTTTTTTTGGAGTTTTTCCTCACCCTGATGGAGGGTCTAAGGACAAGGGATGTTGTCTAGTGCAGTCTGTTAAGCCCTTTGAGGCGGCTGTTGTTGTGATATTGGGCTATACAAAAATAAATGTCTTGTCTTGTCTTCTTCATATTTTTATCATCTGTTAACTTGTGTTACTCTGTATTTCTGTTCGACTCTGGAGCATGCTCAGTGTGCTGTGTCCAACCTTAATCAAAGTAAGTCGTATACATGCGGCAGTAATCTGACAATGAACCGCACTATACAGGTGTGTTAGTACAAATCAGGGAAATTTGAATGCATGCACCCCCAATCAAAGTAAGGGGTTTACATGCAGTTTAAAACTCTGATTACAATTGTACCAAAGCAATCATTCGAATTTGTCTATCTGCATGTAAACATACTAACTATGACATGTATTCAACATATGTGCAAGAGTGGAACACACTGTATCAACAAACTGCGTAGAGTAAGGCTTCCATGCTACATGCACTTCACGTACAGCAGTAGCCACACAACATACGCATCATCAGCCAGCCGGGGAGGATCTCCTGACACGTTACATTCCTCCGAAGATTACGCAAGAGCCCCTGCATGAAAATTCCCGGGTAAGAAATTGTGGAGTGGATTGTGTTCACACAAGCAAGCCCTCCCTCCTAGGATAAAGTCATGACCATCCATGTGTGAAAAGTGCTATCATTAGACGGTTTCAAAAGCTGCTGTTTGTTTATTGTTGCTTAGGAGACACCTTGGAGCAATAATACTAATTAAAACATATAAACTATTGATCAGACAAACATAACATCAATAGATTCAGTTAAGTAAGCTTCCTACATAGACCTGACTGGTTTCTTGGCATATTGTGAAGATCCTAAATGCACTCTAATATTAACTTGTTTGGAGGTTACTAGATCTGTGACTAGACCTCCTGATATGTAGTTGTGTAGTTCAAGGAAACTGTCTTGGATAATGAAGACATATTTTCTGCGTTGATTGGTTAAATGTTGTGGCAATCATTTATTATTACACTAATTATTAATATTGTAGGCAAGCAATAATATGATGTACATGTATGTACAAGCAGCAGGCCAGATCAGTGTATTAAAGTATGAATAGCAATTCTGTCCATCATTGTATTTTTTTTTATTGCTTTTAACTTACCACCTCTTAGTACAACGAGAATCTTGTTGCTCCTTTTAATGTGCTGCAGCCTGTTGCATTGCATTATGAATGAATAAATTCACACCACTCAGTTAGAGGTAATGAGATACGGTAGACAACATATTAGCATGAGAAGATGATCAGAGAAGCGCCCCAGATATGAGCCTCTCTCTTGGTTTTCTGCCCAGATACAGACAAGCCAATGGGCACATGGTACAATGCCCACTTCAATGGAAATAAAATTGCCCCCAGTGGTTATTATGGTAAATCATGATGTAATATGTGACCGCAAACCTATTAATACAGTGTTAGGGGAAAAACTGATAAAAGTAATGAATTTGTTGTTTGGAAATAGCTAATAGTGGCTAACAGTGCCACTGATTCTGACTGTTTGTTACTATTAGAGAGACTAGTTAAACTGACAATAATCAATTATATCAATAATCTTTATATAGCACTTTTCCACCTACTGTAGTAGGCACTCAAAGCCCTTTACATACATTAAACTATTACCAGTGTTACAGAACTTTACTGGAGGCAATGTAATCGATCTTCCCACCTGCCGACCCCTCTACCCACTGAGCTATACTGCTGCCGACAAGTGTAAAAGCTTTTAGAAAACAAATGTGCATCTACCCAGTGACCTCAAATGGATGGACAGCTACTTGTTTGCCAGTTACTGCACACAATTTAGTGGATAAGAAACATTACTGACACCTCAATAAAGTCATTAAAAAGTTTTATAACAGCAACTTAATGACTTTCTATTGTTTAACAACTGCTTTGATCCTTTTCCGTCAGGATTCAGGTCCCATCACAGACAGAGACTGCACTTATCAAAGTCACAAATGACATCTGTCTGAACACTGATATCTGTCTTAGTTCTGTTAGATTTGAGTGCTGTATTTGATACAATGACCATTGAATTCTGTCACAAAGATTAGAGGAATGGATAGGCATTTCAGGAACTGCCTTTGAATGGTTTCAGTCCTATCTTGAAGACAGGACGTACTTTGTTTCGGTTGTTAACTGTGTATCAGACCAAATGGCCCTGACATGTGGGGTTCCACAGGAGTCTATCTTGGGACCGCTATTATTATCTTCTCATGCTTCCTTTAGGCCGGTTAATACACAGCTGTGTACACAGCACGTATTCTACCATAATTATGCAGATGACACTCAGATTTACATTTCACTCACAGCAGCTGAAAATGGACCAATCCATTCACTGTGTCACTGCATTGAACAGATTGATGTGTGGATGCAAAATAATTTTCCAACTGAACAGAGACAAGACTAAACTAATCATCTTTAGGCCACAGAAACAAAGAGAACGTGTCAGCAGTCACCTCGAGTCTTTTTCTCTAAATTCTAAAAATCAGGTTAGAAATCTAGGGGTCATTATGGACTTGGATTTCCAGTCACATCAAGTCAGTTACATCATCACAATTTTATCACCAAATTTTCAAAGTCAAAGGGATAATGTCTCAACCAGACTTAGAGAGCGTTATCAATGCTTTTATCTCCAGCATGTTAGCTTACTAACATGCTGGACTAGCTGGACTAGAATACTAACGGCCTGCTCACTGGACTCTCAAAATGAGGATTAAGACAGCTGCCGCTTATTCAGGTTGTAACTAAAACCAGGAAGGAAAAAAATTGGCTTGGTCCCAGAGCACCAGTGATAAGTTTGAAGTGACTGCATCAACCATTACGCTTTTCTATAAACATCTGCATAAACCACATTTTATAGAAGACACTGCTCTACAGCCACAGCATCTTAAACCTGACTTTTATTGTTTACTGTTGTTGTTGGCTGCAATAAAACACCGCTTTGCGCACATTTGTTTACATTTGTGAGAAACAAAACTTAAGCTGTGTGGCTCATTTGCATTAATCAACAACACCGTTCACTAGTCATTAATGCTAATTAATAAATGGAAAGGATGTGGATTTGTTTGGATTATTTGGCCAGACCAGAACCAGACCAGGACTATGGGTGAATTACATGTTACGGTCGATCAGTCTTTTACGTATTGAATAGACTACATGCACACACAGTGTGCTGTTGTGTGAGGTTCAGTCTGTTGTAAAACATTTAAAGATGATCTTTAGTGTACAAAGCTATTTATTCAAAACTGACAAAAAATACTGGTGTGGAGTTTCTTAGATTATTTCTCTAAACTGTCCTATTTCCTTGTGAAATGGAGCTAACAACGAAGGATAAGGTGCTCTTGTTGTAGTCGATTTTTGGGATATGTAGTTTTTATAAAACTGCTGTTAAACGTAACTTCCCTTTGTGTTTCCGATGAGAGGTTAGTGAGTCAGATTGTGGAAACACAAGTGAAGCTCATTATCTTTATAATTGAGCTATCATATAACCAGATTCAGCCTTTTTTTCTCCCTCGAACGGCTAGTTGCATCATTCTCTACCTCCTTCACTTTGTAAATATCTATATAGATTGCTTTTTGTTTTTGTTTAATTTAACATTCATACTTTATTCTATTTAAAACGCTGCTGAGATTGTATATATACTCACCGGCCATTTTAATAGGTAAATCTTGCTAGAACCGAGTTGGACCCCCTTTTGTCTTCAGAAGACAAGACAGATTCAACAAGGTGTTGGAAACATAACTCTGGAGATTTTGGTATATATTGAAATAGCATCACACTGTTGCTGCAGATTCTTCTATGATGCAAATCACCTGTTCCACCACATCCCAAAGATTGATATCTGTGACTGTGGAGGCCATTTGAGTAAAGTTGACTCATTATCATGTTCAGAAAACCAGTCTGTGATGATTTTAGCTTTGTGACATGGTGCATTATCTTGCTGGAAGTAGCCGTCAGCAGATAAGTGCACTGTATTGATAAAGGGATGGACATGGTCAGAACAATACCCGGGTAGGCTGTGGTGTTTAAATGATGCTCAATTGATACTAAGGTGCCCAAAGTGTGCCAAGAAAAAATCCCCCACACCATTACACCACCAGCCTGAAGCGCTGAGAAACGGCAAGATGGAGCCATGCTCTAATGTTCTTTTCGCCAAATTCTGACCCTACCTTCTGAATGTTGCAGCAGAAATCAAGACTCATTAGACCAGGCAACCTTTTTTAAAACTCTATCGTCAAATTTTGGTAGCCTGTGTGAATTGTAATTATTGTATTGTATTGTACTTTATGACAACAATACCGTATACTGCGGTATCTAAAAAAAACCCCACAGTTTCACTCAATAAGTCACAATATCTGCCCTGTTTTAATGTTTTAATGTTTTATTAAACATGCAAAGTTTTTTTCCAATATCAGTAGCAACCTGAGCCTAAAAAAATACTATAAACCTCATTACAAAGCTTATATAGCAGTAATTGATCAAATATGTTCATTAAAGTTCAATTATACTCATTAATTACACGCTCAAACATCGCGCGTCACGTGACTGCCCCTCATTAGAGAATACAGTCAGACTTGGTAAATGCAAGTGAGAGTCTGTCCCAAAAGATGCAACTGTTGCACTATTTGTGGTTTTAACCTAATGTCAAAGGAAAAGGAGAACACCTAACAAGGCTGTGGTCATTATTTGAGAAGAAGATTAGGCCACTGACTGTGAAACATGTACAAATGGAATTTACTGTGTCTCTTCACTGCTCTTCTCTTAACTCTTCATGCTGACACAGTCACAAAGGATTTGGGGTTTATCTGTGGAAATGTGGCTTATACAGCGACAGACAACGAATGTAAGTACAGCAACAGACAGAAAATGAAAGGTTTTAAGCACCGCATAAAACATAGCCTAGCACTTAACTGTCATTGTGTGTGACTGAAAACACACAGCACTTTGTCAGAGCTGTTCCAAAGTAATTGTTTCTGTTACTGAAAACCCAGTAAATGTATCAATACTAAGTCATGCATGTCGTGACGCTGTGTATCCTATGCACTAAGCATGCAGCCATTGAGCTCCACACAGAGCTGTGACAGTAAAGACAAAGGACAAATACGGAGGCGAGGGGCATTGTGTCTGTTTTCAGTGTGACAGTGTTACAACAGCGCTCTACGGCACTGTGTTGCGCAGGTATAGGTCTCTCCTAAGAACTGCAAGAGTAAAGATATGGGACTAAATACGCTCTGAGGCACAGGGTTTTCTGTTTGTGTTCAGAACATCTTCATGAAGCAGGGTATCATAGAAACATTTACGTGCTCTTGTGTGCGCGTCCTGGCTCTTATCACATAAATCTGGCTTCTCTCTGATGTCCAGTCTCAAAAATGAATCCATAAACAAATCTAAGTCTAAATTGTGTCTGTCTGTAAGCGTTCGAAGGTAATGCTGCAGAAGCACTGTTCTTTCTGTGTGTAATTAAAGCAGCACGCTTTAATTCACTTTCCGTAGAAACACATTTAATGCTCACATAAACCAATTTTCACAACATTTGGCTGCCTTTGTGTTTTATCTAAAGTGTAAACTTCATGCTTATATACTCTATTGCATGTAAAATTAAGAAGTCATAGGGTGGTTCTAAACATGTTTCCTTCAGGCTTGTACACGGTAATAAAGTATATCGTGGTATAATTTTGTATGAAATATTGGTTATGGCCCTTCCCTAATATGCTGCTGCTATAAACCCTAAAAGAATATAAAATATATGAATGTTTTTAAAAAATGTGTCATCTGCTTAAAGGTGGCAGGAAAAAACATTTGTTAGGTCATAAACTAGGAATTACAATATACCACAGTTTTATGTGCCCATTGCCTTTCATTCATCTTTTTTCTGATTTGGAGACCCAAGGGCCGTGACTTAGGTTCTCTATTCCATTTTTATCTTTCACTGTCTATTAATCATCTAATCTAATTGCTTCCTTACATAAATATGTCTTGGATTGTCACTGCTTTTACAGGGAAACAGTTTGAAATGTATGCTTTATAACGAATGCTTAATTAAACTCAACCCTGCAAGTTCCGAGTAAAAAGTTTTCTTATTTACTAAAAAGTGCTTTCTGAATTGTTTTTTTGCCTTGAACAAAATGAACAAAACGAATGAAAAGCTTTTAGTGCAGTACCACGTGAACAATCTTCGGAATGTTAATCATCTCTACTTTTAGGAGTTCAGTTGAGGCCAATAAGTTTTTAATTCTCCTCTTACTATTGAACTTCTTGGTCTATTCAAACTGCACAACACTAAATCCCTTCTAATCAATTTCGTAATAAGCACATCGCTTTGTTAAACCCCATGAATGTTCTGCCTCGCTGTGTTGTGTTTGTGTGTTGTGTGTACAAATGAATGCTGAACATGGCTGTGTAATCCATAACAAGTTGCAGGCAGCTTTGCGGTAACTCAGGGAAGCCTCACCTTGACATAGAGCTGCTGGAATTCGTCCAAGTTGAGTCGGCCGCTGGGGCAGTCCTTCAGGAAACCTTTGTACCACTGCTTCAGCTCGTGTTCGTTAAACTCTGTGTTCTTCACCAGGTCTTCCATAACTTCAGGGGTCAGCTTGCTATTCTGTTTCCCCATTATGCCTGGAAACACACACACACACAAAAAGTTCACGTTAAGCATCTTTACTTTCTGCTTTTTGTGACGCTGGGAGTCTGGAGGGTGTTTGGCAGAGTGATTCATCGAGAGATTTCTAGGGAACTGTGAAAAGTGCACACCAAAGCTGCATCTAAAAATACGCTTGAAACAAATGGGGTGTAATACGAGGCTTAGTGAAACTGTCACACGTTGGCAACTCATCCTGTGCTGTTTTTGGTTTGGGTAACAAGGTCATTTCTCAGTCTTTTTAGGCCCTGGTTTGACCAGCTGCTTGTCCCAGTTTAGTTTGTTTGCTACTGTTTAATTCTCAGGAAAAAACTTTTTAATGCAGACTTTCATAACGGTTTTGAAAAAAGGAAAATATGTTACACAATCATCAGAGCTAGTCAACTGTAACTTTTAACCTTTGTTTTAAGGTACAAGCCAGTTCAGTATAGTAAGGTTTGGTAACCCCTGAAGTGCCTTGCATTTCAACTAGAGAATGTGCAGAATGGGATAAACTGTATTAGAAGCAAACATTTAAGTTTAAGCTTTGAGCTTACCATAAACAACTAGCTCTGCATTTAGCATTGCACCATGCCATCCTGCAATTATGCTGGCCTTGTTAAACTGCTCAAAAAGCATCCCTAACTCACTATGAGAGCTATCAAGTGATTATGGTGAGTTATTTTCACCACTTTAAAATCTTATTACACGAAGCCAAAATCCAACTAATCAAACACACACTACGTTTTTGCAAACGCTGTAGTATGTCTGCCAGTCCAGCAGGGGCGCTGTGACCCTGCTATTGACTACTGCTGTCATTACACAAAAGACTAGACAAGTACTTTTTTGTACAGATAATAGCAATGGTCTGCTCTACTTGAAGCCTCGTCAGAATATGAAGTTTTGAAACACAACACCACTGTGATTATTAATTGTAGTTATTTAACCTGTATTTATACTGGAAAGTTCCACTGAGATTACACATCTACTTGTGATGTACAAGCTTTCTAGGTCTTTACAATTTACAGACAATACAGTACCATATAAATGAGAGAACTGGAGTTCATTCCCCTCATTTTTCCTGTTTACAGCCTGTCTTCACCGTCTCAAATGCACATGTGCTATTCTTTCAGGTTCCGATGCAGTTAATTTTGCATAAGTTCAGTTTAGTTGACATGTTAGCATATTTCTGGACTGTGTGGTTGCTCATTTTGTACCGACCCCACCTGCTTCACATGAACACTATCACAGTTTCACAGAGAAACCCAGTGTTGACCTAACAAGTTGGTAACCCTCTTTATCATACTACTTCTCCAGACCCCTATTGTTAGGTGTGTTAGGTAGAGAAGACATATCCAAGGTAACTGCTCAAGTACAAGGCCCTGGTCAAACTTAAGCACCGAGGCAGAATTAAACACACCTATATAATGTTTTGCTTTCAATGTGTCTCTTTCTCCATAAATCCTTTTGTTGTTGTAGTAATGCAGAACTGACATTGGATAGTGCTGTTACACTGCAACATTGTCAAAATGTCAAAAAAGTCTTGTGGTTTGTTTTTAGTAAAAAAAGATTTTGTTGTGTAATAGACCTCTAAAACCAGAACAAGGAATTGCCTTTTTTATCATCCTTTTATTTCACTATCAACAGACTCCATCCAGCTTTTGACAATGGAAACGCCCCCAAAAGTGTGCCATCCTGACCCGACCAATAACATTTCAGTCTAACATTCCCATAAAGTAATCCAGTCTTTGCCATTTGAAAAGGTTAATATGTTTAGCATGATGGACTTCAGTGACTTTTTAAAAAACTATCAAGCCTTTTTTGGTGCTTGATGTCTAGTCACTGCAGCTGTTGGCACCCAGCTGTATGCATGTCTAGCTAATCTATCCACTCAGTGCTGATGCCGCCACTTTAGTGTCTTGATTAGCTCATTAAAAATCCCCTAATTACTCTAATTTGGAGACGACAGTTAAGACCTTTGCAATATTTGTAGTGCTACTTGGGGCTAATATGTGTGGGTTTTTTTTTTTTTGAGAACTCTTTAACGTGAAAAGAGCACTAGAGAGAGAGGAGGTGGGAGAGAGTGTCCTCTGCTCCCCCTGGGTGAGGAAGCATCCGAGAGGTGTTACAGTCATGCACTCGGGCCTGTCACGCCGCATTGGATTCTCACTAAAAACTGTTCAGGAGTGTGCCTTTATATAAGAGGGAATGTCATAAACTTGGAGATTGCTTTTGGGCATTGCAGAGCTTTTGGGGACTTCAACTGGAGCAACAAAAGTACTTCCATCTGAATCAATGTAAAATGAAGTCTAATATAGTCAATACAACTGGTTTGCTGTTATACTTTTTCCACTGATAACTAACTTTTTTATTCCCTGCAGTAGATGGTTGTGGTACTCCTAGCATGGAAAAGCAAACAAGACTAAACCATATACAGCTGTAAATGGGCCAGTATAATTTTATTTGAAACATTTAACAATTAAAACTATTTCAGTGTCGGTAGCAATGCCTGAGAGGGCCACCTGTTAAGAGTTTGAACTAGGGATGCAACAATACAGCCAGTCCACAGTTCTATACGTACCTTGTTTTTTTGCTCACAATTTTTGGTTTGGAACAGTAGAATTTATGATGCCATTATTCAATTATTTTATTTGGTAATAATTAAACTAAGTGTTGTCATGTGGGTGGTCTTTAAGAAAAACAAACAGTGTTTACAGCGGGACATTACAGCGCCAGTTGGTTTAACTTACATTTACATTTATTCATTTAGCAGACGCTTTTATCCAAAACGACTTACATTGTTTTAATGTAATTACCAGTGTTACAGTCACTGGAGGCAAGGTGGGTTAAGTGTCTTGCCCAAGGACATGACAGTTTGAGAGTGGGAATCGAACCCCCTACCTTCCGGATGAAGGACGACCGCTCTACCCACTGACCTACTGCCGCCCCAACTTTCACCGCAGAGCCCTGTAACACAGCAAGCTTGAGTAGCGCCTGTTCATTTAAATCCCAAGATGATGCTGGGCTGCCAGATATTAGTCTAATCAAGTAAATCTTTACTAGTCTTGGCGAGGGACAGGTATTTCTCAGGGCAGCCACACTGCCTAAACCATAAAGGGCTGGAGGAAACACTGGTGTTTATATTGTTTGTTGTCATCAGCCCATAGAGAGTTTGTGATTGGTTGTTCCCTCACAGAGGCTTAATCCCAGATGATTTATAGCCACAGGCACACACACATAGCCAACTGAAGAGTAATACGCTGCATAAAAAGACTATAAATTTTACGCAATAACAAACAAACCGAAATTTACCAACGCTTATTGAACCGTGAAGGGCGTACCGAACTGTTACTGTATACTACTACTGTATTGAGAATTGTTGCATTCCTAGCTTGCACCATCTAAGTGCGCAGCCACAACTGAAATCCAGCTTTAGTCATGAATAAAATAAATATATTAAAGTGGCACCGCATATTTGTTTACAAGTCAACAAATTTGGATAGAAAAACATGTCTTCTGAAGGAGTATTGTCATTTTAGTGTGGAGATTACATGAGTGTCGAATGTAATCTCCCGCAATACAAGGAAAGTTACATTGGAGGTTTGTGTCCAGCTGGGGGTACTTTTTCAGTGAGATAGACATGATTGTAGTGATCTAAATACCATCAAAATGATTTTGAGAATATATATTTTTGTGCTAAAAGCAATGCTCCTTTAAGCTTGTGTTGTTTATTTTATTTTATTTTTTCTATTTTTCAGAAGAACTTCTTACTTTTTACCTTGGGAGGGATGTTTTTTGAGTATTTAGCTCTGAGACCATCACAGCTTCAGAAGAAACATCCACCATCCATAAGAAAACATATTATGCCTTATGTATACTCAATATTAATATGCTTAGATGCATATTTGGTAGTGGGGCTCTCTTCTGGGACATCCCTGCTCCTACCACTGGCTATATAGGGAAAGTCTGATGCAGGGGTAACAAATAAAAGACCCCCACAGAGAATAAAAACAAAAGTAAATCAGTGAGCAGAACATAGCATAGATTAAACCACACACAGCAATTTGAGTCTGTCTGTACTATAGCTGGCTGGGTTTATTGATCTAAGCTTTACTCGACCGCGCCTGTCTTTTATCAACCTATCTACAAGTCCGGCTAATTTTAGAAGGCTGTAAATGGAGAAGGAGCTTATATAATGTCAATGAACGAATGCGGCTGATCTAATTTAGCTGTTTACATTGTTGATGGATGAGCAAGGATTGTGCAGACTAGAGACTTATATGAAAGAGAAGTCCTTTTAGAAAAATGAATTTTTTCTGAAGCCCCGTCAAGCTTCGACACACCCATCCAATTTTGGGGAAGACAGATGATAGATATTTTAAAAGAATCAAAAGATTCAAATGTAGAGAGTGATGTCGATTGTGACTCTTTCTCTTCAGAGATGTGTGGTCCTGACACTGGCACTCATGTGATGTATGAAGTGCGGCGGATGTTGTGGCTCCCTTTGGACAGAGCTAAGCCACCGAGCAGCTGAGCCTCTGCACCATCCTGCCCAAAGCTGCGGCTCATTAGAAACTCTCACTTTTAGCACATCAGTGACAAATTAATTTGAGATAAACAGTTCTTCTGACTTGTAATGATAAATAATTATTTTGCATTTAAGAAGGTTTGCGTTACTTTTAGGAAAACTTTTTTGATTTTAGGGATATTTTATTTCAGAACAGCATTCATTTTCTCAGCAACAGTAAAAAGACAGGATTTTTTTGTTTACTTTACTATCCTGAGAATTGAACGCTTCAGTTTAAACTCTAATTTACTACAGAGTATGGCAGCCTCAGAGGGTCAAACCCAAATGCAAACTCCCCAATGGATTTACAAAGGACATGCAGTACATTGTTTATCTAAAGCCATTTGAGTTTTAAACAAAATGTGCACAATAGGGATGTAACAATATAAAAAAATCTCACACAATCAGTTATCAGAGTATTAACTGTACTTCATGGCAAAATATTTTTTTCAAAATTGTAGTGGTGATATGATAGCCATCAGTCCTTGGTACAATAATTATCTATTTTAATTATTATCCCGTTATTATCCCCGTGGGAAAATTCCCAGTTGGCAGCCAGCACTAGGCGCCTAGAATCTTTTTGATGTTAGTGGGGGAAACCGGAGTACCTGGAGAAAACCCACCCAAGCACACGTTTCTCAAACAAACTAGTCTGCACCCCTTGTCTTCTGTGGGGACTCAGGTGTGGGGTTATCTTTACTGATTTAGCAAAGTGTTTTCTCTGTTAATTTATATGTAAAGATGCAGGAGGCGGAGAGAGCTGGACCAGCAGTCATTGATGCTAACTAAAGTAACCTTGCACACTCACAGAATTAAAAAATGTACATTAAATGCAGTCATTGAGGGACACATATCTGAGTCTGTTCAGAGTGAAGGCTGCTGTGCATTATCTCACAGTAAGACCTTTTTGTAATAACTGCTAAAAGCAACTGATCAGACTAATTAGTTGAATTTCAGCCTAAAATCTATAGCAACCTGTAATGGCCAAAACCTTAACTTAACATTCCCAAAGGGTTTATAAAAGGCAGACCTTATTTATCTAAAGCCCATTGAGTTTCAAACTAAATCTGCAACAAAGACAAACAATCAATTATTTCCAGAATATTTGGACATTTTAATTGGATTCTGCTTTTCTAAGTCTCTGAATAACAAAGCATTTAGCGTCACTCCTTAACATAACAGACTCTAATACTTCACCAAATGCTTAGCGATTGTTATGGACATCTTATAGTAATGGGACATCTGAAAGCTCTTCTCCCTCTGATTGTTTTGTGACCTGCATTATGCGGCGCTGCATATGAATAGCTCCTCTGCTGCAGTGAAGAGTGAGGAGGCAGTTTAGTCTGACAGCGAGTTGCTAACACGTTTGTGTATCAGTAATGGCTATCAGACAGGACAGGACAGGACTGGGGAGGCCAGCTGCGACGTGAGATGCATGTGTCCCCAGAGAGATGTGAGCACAAGACGCGTGTCAGCTTTGTCATTATGTCACAGTAGAACAACAGGGTCACACTGGGAATGGGTAAAGGGCCAGACTGATAAGTAAGAATATATCTAGAGGAGAATAAATGGATAAGGCAGGGATTTCCAGTTTCATAACCATGGTGTATAGTGTGAAGGCTAAAGTTGCTGCTAGCGTCCATAGCTGACAATAGACACAAAGGTCATCATAATACCTCTGTAATGCTTTGGCTTAGTAATGTGGCCTGATCTATAAATGAATACCTGGTCAGATGAATAAATTTACTATCTGTGAGTAACCACAGTTTTATTCAGTCAGAGGAACACCATTTTAGTAATGGTAAAATGGTCGATACAACCTAAAACATGCCTATACCTGTCAGTGCTGATACACCATTAGTTGAAACGCAAGAAGTACAACATGGATTTTCATGAATTTGTGTCCTCGCAAATCTAGCAAGAATCCAACTTCTGCGCACGTGACACAAAGTGCATTTTAACAAGACTGTGTGGCATGTAAACTGTTCTAGACTACAGAAACAGGGAGGGTTAAAACTAAAAGGCATCCATCCTTAGCTGCTTTCCCTACCGTAAATGCCCAGTAACTAACTAAATACACCACAACAACTTAAATAATTTTAAAAAGCTTTCAAAGAATATTTAGATAATTCAAATTTTCAAACTATTTTATGTAATAATACACCTTCTTTTTCTGTACCTAATGCTGAAATAAAACACTGCAAATTTCCTGAGTGAGTACATTGGGTTTGAGTTGTGTACATGTCCATGTACACCACTGAGGTACATGTACATGCACGTCAATAACCAAAGCTAATTAATGCTCTTATTTAATATGTATGTGAAACAGTGCATGTGGGGTTACGTAACGTCTTCCTCGATGTCATAAATGTTTCAGGAAGTTACATGTGTAAACGTATGCACTGCATCATACATGCACAGAATTATAACATTTGTATAACTGCAGCACTGTACATTTAGCAGGATATGCCCTGCCATATGCGCAAAATCTAAAATTAACTTATGAACCTGTTTATAATTGACATATGTCAGGCATCACATAAGCTTACATCATAAGGCAAATGTTACTCATCTGTCTGTCCTGAGTCTGCTCTATGTCAGCGTGTTGTCACTGGACAGCTTTACGTCACTAGGGCGCTGGGTTTCTTTTAGAACACAGTGAATTGGCATTGTCAGGTTTTAAAAGTAACCTACAATGTTGTTTTATAAAATACATTTTAAAGTGTTGCAGGCATCAAAACCAATAAACTACCTTACAATTATCCTTTTGCAGAATAAATAAATCTAGTAAAGATCTCCATTATTTGATTTGCTCACTGAAAAATGAAGTACAAAACAGAAATAAAAGGGCTAGAAGATGCTATATATATAAAGATGACGAGACAGATGCAAAAAGGATGTCACTCATTAGCCCCAACACTTAATGAACCCTCGCCGCTCCCTATCATCTCTTGATTTTTACGCCTGCTCCAGTTCTGCATCACTTATTCACATCTAACCAAAAAAACGACATTAAAAACACAGACAGCTGGTGCATAATCGGCAAATGTCAGTGTGATATTTCAGCTGGAAAAACAAGAGTCTTGGACAGGAAAAAAACAAATAAAAAAACAGTGTGTCAGTCTGCTCTTGTGCAATGCAGAGCAGATAGCACCATGCTGACTTTGGACCTGAGTCATAGCCCTTTGTCTTGTGGGAGTCCACTGGGGTCTTGCCCAAGCTCAGGGGAGGGAAAAAAATAGCTATGGTTACACATGAGCAGACAGGTGCAGACGTACACATAAGGTAGTAGTTTAGTACAACAGAAGCAGGAACCGAGAGTGGCGCTATTACATAACACCGTGTCCCCTTTACCATCAATTGCCAACAGGGGATGACCTTGAGATCGAGGCAGAGCAGTGGACCCTAGCAGCCTAATCACATGGGGAAATGCTGGTGAATTTGTCAGCTTTCATTTCCTGTAAAAAAAATAATTCGAAATGGAGCTATAGAAAAATATAGATGGTGGCTCATATGTTGTCTGCAACGAGACACACACACCCCTTTGCAACATCAGCACCAAAGTACACTGAAATAATCGATCATCATCATACCTCATCTGTGCCATGTCGTGATCCCCGCTTAAACAGAATTTTTTTTTTGCACTTCACCTCCTGCCATATAGTCTCACTTTTGAACAAAACCCCGTATTTTGTGATATTAAAAAAAAACTTAAGACACTTTTTAGCTTGAAGAAATATACGCATATCTTCACAAGTGTGCAATAAAAAGTGACCCCTAAGCAACAAAATACACAAAAACAACTCCAAAATATAATTTAATCTTACGAAACCGTTTGGGTGACGCGTGGGTTGCATCATGCAGGTATACATCCCAAACATCTCAAAAGGTTAAGTGCAAAAACGCTAGGTTGTCACTAATGTGTGCGTGTTAGTGAAAATGAGAGAATTACCTACCTTGTAAGAGTGCGGCGACAACGGGAGAAGTCCGGACTGGAGTGGTTTCCGACAAAACCTGCGAGCACACACGAGGGAAAAGACTAGACGTTCAAACGGTGTGCAGCTACTTTGTCGACAATGTCGTTTAGCTGCAGAGTTAATGTGGGTATTTGGAAAAAGGGAGAAAAGTCAGCCTCGACCGCTGTGTAGATGCTCGTAAGCCCGGTGCTGGTGATGTACGGGGAGCAGAGGAGGAGACTGATCCAGACTGAAGGGAGCAGAGGCAGCAGCGCGTCGGCTCTGTCTCTCTCTCTCTCCGGCTCGTTATTATTGGCTGAAGCTGTTAAGAAAAAGGACAAATACAAGCAAACAAAGCATTAATACGGATATATATATATTACTGTCTCAACTACCTAATATATTTACCCAATCCAAATAGTATACTGTCTGAACCACTTATATATGAATCATTATTTGAGTGTAACCCTTTCTATTTACTATCTATGGTGTAACCTCATATTTAGCGCACAGGAAATCACTGACGCGCTTTTAGCTGTCAAGTACTTTCGCGCCAAACGAGCGGAAAATACAAATCAGGTGGCGTTAACAGCTTTGATTAGCAAACGGCCATTAAAAAGGGTGAGTAAAATTACAAACCAACGAATAACTCACGTGATAAAATGTTAGGTCACAACGAAATTGTATTTGCTAATGTTGATGGGTTTTCATGTTTGACCGTGTGAAAACTTAGCCAAGCTATTTTACTAAAAAGGTCATAAAACGTTAGCTAGTTAAGTTAGCTATCTTGCAAATGTGACTCAACATACAATTAAAAAAAAAGTCAAGTTGTGTGCTTTTACCGGTTAAAATGAATCACTATTTTGTTTTAAGAGGATTATCAAAAACTAGGAAGTACTATGATTTTTTTCACCATTAACTGTATATATATTAAAAAAAAGAATATACACCAAAATGGCCGCTCTTGACAGTACAAAATAATGCTATTTGTGGCTAATGTTTATTGGTTTCCTAGTTTAACTGTTTTCAAAGCAATCTTTCATCTACCATTCTTTAAATGAAGGAGTCAAGTACTAGTAAAACAATTTACAGGCTATAAACTCAGATAAATAAATAGAATCATATACTTTTATTCCTATAAAACAATAAACAGTCACTTTAGACTATACACCTTAATTCCAGTGTGAGACAGATTAAGATATAAATGTCATTAAGATATAAAAATCATCCTGCACTAATAAATATACTGAGTGTTAGTAGTAGTAGTAACATATTACTAGTATTGCTCAAAAATTTTTTAAATCATTTGTTAAATAATTCAGTTGGATATTGATTAAGTTTTAAGTATATAAATTTAATATAAAAATTATAAATCTAACTGCAAAATATGCGTGGAAGTATGACCTTTGTACATCTTAAAGAAGTTAGCTTGCACGCTATTTAGAAGAAATTATGCACTGTCTGTTAAACATTCATGTAATCCTCAAAAATGTATATGAGTGTCTGCCAAAAAATCTTAAAAATTTAATTTGTTCCTTGACTTTCTATCTTTAATCATAAGAATCAGTATCATGACAGCAAAGTTATTTTAATCTGTTTGGTTTAGTTTTGTTTAAGTTTATAAGCATTCACACTTCAACCTAAGCTAATTATATTATACATAACATTCAACTTTATAAAATTGCTACAGTAAAACCTTCCCTAACCTTAAATCTTACTAACTACCATAAACAAAAGCAGTGCTGGCATTACAGGTATTGTAATAATACTTTTCTAACCTTATGAAAAAAGTCTCTCAGGTCAGAGGACAGTTTCAGACTATATGGGAGATTGTTCCATTGATTATGGCTTTGAATGAGAAGGATGTCTGTGCAAAGGCAGAGCTTCATTTGGGTATCTGCAGTCATTTTGACTTGTGGGCCTAGTTGTCCTAGTAGTTTGTTCTGAGCAGAGCAGTACAAATTGCTTCAGTGGTGGAGGTGCACTGTTATTAAGGATATTTAAAATTAATCGTACATTTGAGTACACAATTTGAGCATTTCTAAATGACTAAAATATGACAATGATGATGTCTTTATGTATTTTTATCTAATATTTTTAAAACTTGGTTATAAAGAGATTTTAATGGTTTTAATGTTGCCTCACTTGTTTGAGACCAGCAGGAAATACAATAGTTAAAATGAGAGACAATCATTGCATCCAGATATAATTTTGCTGCATCATAAGTGAGCATTTGTCAAATATGTCTAAAAATTTAAATATTATATTTCAAAGTATTAGACATTTTTACATGCTTTTTAAATCCAAATGTTGGTTCTAAAATAACTCCTATTTATATTCATCTACTACTTTGATCTTTTTATCCTTTCCAAAAATTCTGGATCTGTGTATTGCACATCAACTGCAATAATACAGTTTGTTACCATTAAGGAGCGTGAGTATATTTGAGTGTTGACTATAATTTAGGTAACAATAAATCTGAAAAAAAAATCCAGACTTTGTCAGGCTAATTTTAATATACAGACTTTGCCAATTGAGAGCACATAAACAGCAAAAAGTTGTGCAAATGACTTCAAGCTTGGAAACTCGTTTGCCTAGGAGAATAAATTAATGTTAAAGAATAATATTAACTTGTTTTTGCTAAAATTATAGTATCGAGAAGGCATAGGTCTCTTCAGTAACAAATTATTAAATTACTATCCCAATTCAGCTGCATTCTGGTATTCTAACAATCCATTTATGTAATTTGGGTTAATTTGCATATCTCTGAAAACCATAAAGCGGCTGCATTGTGCGGAGTGAACAAAGCTTTAATTGTCCAAATGGATGCTTTGCCGACTCATTAATGCCGGTCAGTAAACGCAGGTATCTGATCTGTGCTTGAGCTGTGGTGCCATTTCTCTACTCTGAGCAGTGAATGTGCACCATGCTGTGAAACAATCTGCTCTGACAATCCATCCACTGATAGAATAATGTGGTGTTCTGTGTATTCTATTTCTCTGGTTTGCTGTGGGACTTTGCATGGTCATAGCCACAGATTTTGATTTGAGGTGAGTTACTAAATTGTAAAAAAAAATGTATTAGGTTCTTGTTAACAGCATGATTTTTCTGCTAATATGTTATAGGTGCAGTTGAAAACATGGATGATAATTCAAAGGAGCCTGTTGGTCTGCCAACTATGGAGGAGACGACTTTGGCTCCGTCTCCTAAAAGATCAAGGACAGAGAGTGGGAAAAGATTTGACTTTCTAGAGCTTTTGACATTTCGGAAACCCAGTACCATACGACAGAATGCAATTGAAACGTGTGTAAATGTAGAAAGTGTGGTTATACAAGATGCTCAATTCGACACTAGTTTAAACAATATTGATACAAATGTAACAACGCAAGACATTAACACTACTGACACACAATCCTCTAAAGTCTCCATTACTGATATTACAGAAACGGACAGACGTATCTTAAACATGTTATTAGATTCGGATGGGGCTTTTACAGAATGTCCTATGTTAACAGATACCAGCTCAGACACATCTAGTCATGATTGTAGCTTTCTGGGGAAATCACTCAAACCCAAGCCCCTATCGAGTTCAGCGTTCCCAAAGGAGACATTGAAAATGGGAGACAGGTGCAAAACAGCGTCACTCAAACCCAGCCAGTCACCTCGACTTCAGCCGATGAGGATGTCATGTGTCGGCTTGATTGCGGTTATGAGGAAGCACCTCGTAATGAAGGTACTGATATGCAAAGTCAAGCTCTGGCGGTGACTGAAGAGAGTAACAAGGGGGAATTTCAATATCAGTTTTGTGAGAAATCCCTTTGCTGTGAGGAAATAGAAGAGGTGAAAAATGGCTTATCTTTCTGCCATTTTGCAGGCGGTAAATCACTCAGTACTAAGCCTGGAGAGAGTCCCTCTAGTACTTTGGCAGAAGTTGGAAGAAATGACAGTGAAACATTTGAATTGCAGAATGAATGCGTTGCTTCCTATGAGGGGAAAACAAAAGAGCTTTTTAATGAGGTGGGCAAAATATCAGTCTCTGTTGTAGGTGAGTGTGCAGTGGGATCAATTGCGGAATTGCCCGAAAATGAGAGCAATTCAAGTGCGAGTGGAATTGCTCATGACTTGAGTGAAGCAACAAAAGAACAGGCTGTGGAGGAGCTGATAACTAATGTTGGGAGTGAAACGGCTGATCACACAACAGAGACTCAAATGTCTGCCAGAATCAGTCAAGAGGCCGCTGAAGGAGATAACGATGCAGCCCCTTTCGGTGTAATTGACCCTGCAGTCTGGAGTGAAACTGACAGGGACTCGGCAGAAGAATGCTGCAACTCATTCAGCACTGCAAGTGTAAAAATATCTCCATCACTACAAGAATGCAAGATGGAGGCATGTCTTTTACTGAGTTATGACTTATTACAGTGCAGTGCAAATGAGCTTTCAGAGCCTTTACAGATTGAGCAGTTGCACTATCAAAGTCCAGAACAGCAGTGCAAAAGTGAAAATGACTGTCAGTCACACACCCAGATACAAACTACTATCACCCATGACAAAACAAGTGGCAAGATCAACACTGAAAGCTATTGGAGAACCAGCAATCCCAGAAGCAATCCAACCTTCTTTCATCCTGCCGAGGATCAAAGAAAGGAAAGCCAGAGGACTGCGGGACCCAAGTTGAAAGAGCAGGATCAATCTGTAGGCTTTTCTGGCAGACTTGACCAGCCAAAAGCGCAGAGGGTTGAACACTTACACGGGGACAAGGCAAAAATGGACAGGACAAGTGAGATAAAAGGAGCAGAAGTTATGAGCTCCGAAGCCAAAAATAGACTGGAAAGGGCACTGCAGCAAATTATGCATGAAGACACAAGTGACGTACATCGCATTTGTGACTGTGCAGAGAATGATGGAAGTGATTGTGGCGCAAAAGTGACACGTTGTGAAGTTGAGATGAAGGAAAATGGCTTAAATGATGACCAACACTCAACTTGTAAGACGTTAATAGTGGAAAAAGCTGAGGAAAGTGGAGAAGAAGCAGTTAGAAAAATGACAGGTGAGCATGATATGCTTGCAAATTCTTCACAACAATTTGAATCAAACACATCTAGTGAATCTATCAAAACCTTAAACAACAAATTAAATACAGTTGGTAAAGAGGATAGAGTTGAAGTTTTTGTCGCTAGAAGTAAAGACAATCAGATGTCCGCAACTTTTGATGCTGTCGTACCAAACAACTCAATCTTTGGAATAGATTCACAGGGCGCTGACCACAGCTCCACAGACCAACACAACTGTAACTGCAGATTTTCTCCAGTGCCATCTGCCTTTGCTTTCACCAACCAAGTGCCTGGGGGCTTTGACACATTCGAAAAGATCCAGCTCTCACCAGATGACGACGACGATGATGCTGCTGGCCTGGGCAACAGTCCTCTGCTCACCAGCCTGCCCGGACAGCTGTTGGAAACACACCAGCAACAACTTTGCGACTCCGAGTCACAGCCAAGTGGCAATGAATCCAAGGGGGAGAAAGGAGAGGGTGACGATAATGTGAAAAGACATGAATCTCGCGTTAACACAATGGAAAATGGATTGTTAAGCAGTGATAACACTTGTGATGTGGTCCCAAACTTTGTCCCAGCAGCAGATGTCATTGCCCTAGGCTGGCCAGACAAAAAGTGTCACTGTGACCCTGCCATTCAAATCTACGACTGTTACCAGGATGATTTAAACTTAGACTCTTCTGCCGTGTCTATAGAAAGTGACACTTCAGCCTGTGAGCCCAGCGACATGCCTCAGTTTAAGATGAAAAAGCAATTTGACACAGTGTTGAAAGAGCTGAAGCTGTTTTTTTACATCAGTGCAAGTGACATTGCAAGCAGTAGTGGCGGATCATCACCTGAGCCTCTTGGAGAAACAATTGAGGCCTTGGAAAAGGACTCAAACTGCAAAGTGAAAGACGAAAGTGCAGAAAAGCAGAACCCCAGAGAGACATCTTTAGGTAGCGTAACGCTATAGTACTTTTTACTAAAAAGTGATTGTAATAATGCATTTCCTTGTGTATATGACCTTTTCCAGTTATTGTTATTTTGCACTGGAAATATTTGGTCAGCTACAGTTCTGTAACTAAATGACAAGCATCCTCTTAAAGCATGCAGTAGAATTTACACACAACCCTAGAGGCTATATTAAGGATTGAAGATAATTGTTTTTATATTTAAATTATTATTTTCAATTAGATGATACTGATGAAGATCGCAGTTTGGAGCTATGTGGAGGTGCTGCTGTAGGGTCCTGTATCGCAGGCAGCTGTGAAGGAGAACAGGAGGTCCCCCTCGGCAGCTATGTGCTCCTGGAAGCACCAAATTGCAACAAAGTCAAAGAAACAGGTTGGGAATCAGATGAGATATAATGTAATGTATAATGAGAGTTTGAATGGGCTAAATGCAAGTCTGTTCTGAGAGATTGGATCTGCGGGCGCGGGTGGCTTTGCTATTTTGAATTTAGATTTCTGTGGTCATAGGAGCAGCACACTATTTTATTTAAACTCTTAATTGCATTGGTATTTATCAATAGAGCGCGTCAATATAAGTGTTTTACATCTTAAGTAAGTAATCCGACAGTTAATTACTGTAAATTAGGAATTAAGTAGCCTCTGTGCGTTTCAATGGTATCAGTTGTTTATACAGTTGTGCTCATTAGTTTACATATTGTGGCAGAATTTGTGATTTTCTTTTATGCCATTTTTCAGAGAATATGAATTATAACACAAAAAACTTTTTTTCACTCATAAGTATTGGTTGGGTGAAGCCATTTATTGTCAAACAATTGTGTTTGCACTTTTTAAATCATAATGACAACATAAACTACACAAATGACCCTAATAAAAAGTTTATATCCCAGTTTATACCACCTTTAACATCAAAGACAGCTTGTAGTCTTTTTTAAGGTAATTGTGGATGAGGCTCTTTATTTTCTGATATGGTAAAAATTGCCCATTCTTCTTGGCAAAAAGCCTCCAGTTCCTGTAAATTCTTGGGCTGTCTGGCATGAACTGCACATTTGAGATCTCCCCAGAGTGTCTCAATAATATTGAGGTCAGGAGACTGATATGGCCAGTCCAGAATCTTCACTTTATGCTGCTGTAGCCAATGACAGGTCGACTGGGCCTTGTGCTTTGGATTGTTGTCATATTGGAACGTCCAAGTACGTCCCATGCACAGCTTCCAGGCTGACGAGTGCAAATTTTCCTTTGCACCACTAACTAATTGAAAAAAAGGTTTTTCAATCATTTATATTTGCTGAAATTGACCAAGAAATCATAAATTCTGGGTAAACTGTCAGTAAAGCTTCTTTTAACCAATCAAATACCAGTGTAGTTTGGAATATAAAGCGGCAATGTAAAAACTGATCAAATGCAGACTCAGGAGGACACACGGTCTCCTTGCATTGTCTAAAATCACTCCATAGAAAAGTAGAAAACAGTGGTAACTAAACAGTTTGAACAATTCAGTGGCAACGTAATTATTTGTAAACTGACTTCATTGTGAAACTGCTTACTTTAACTCACTCATACTGTATTTCTTTCTTTTTGAAGCAAAATAATTGTGATCATTGTCATAATGAGACACATTTCTTGACCTGATAGAAACATGCACACACATTGTCATTCTTTATGTATTAATCTGTATTTTTTTTCAGTTAAGTTTTCATAACTCCATTTGCAGATCTTTGTTCAAATTTACGTCGGCATTACATACATTACATTTTTTCTGTAAATTTTACAGAAAAAATGTTAGGTTTACATAGTGGACTACAGAGGAATCAGTATTATTTGGGGCACTACCAATGTAAAGTTTGAGGGGACAAGGGACTGAAAACCTCTTCTCTTGAATGACCACTTATTCATTTTGATTCATATTGAGCATTTTTCATGCTCAATAAGCTTGGATAGATCCCTGAATAGAACTGTGTGTTCCTCTTTAAACAGAGCAACAAATTAAAACCATATTTGTTCACCTTCCCGGGCTGTTTCTCATTGTCAATATGTTGTTTTTAGAGCCCAGCGACATTGAGCAGAAAAGGAGAATGTGGTCTCCATCCTTCATGTGCCTGCCGCTCATGGAACAACTGAGCCAGAGTGAGTTTACACTCAAAGTGACTGCAATTTAAATCCCCAAAGCAAGATACTGGAATAAAAAAATTGGAATCATCATTGGTTGAGATTTTAAAAAGTGACACCATCCAGCTGTGCTTGTAGTAAGTAACAAATCCTTATGGCTTCAAAGTAAATGTACATGGATATACATTCTAACAAAAAACAAAACGTTTATTTATTATTCTCATCCTCTCCTCCTCGTCATTCTTTACTTTGTTATGAACCTGAATGTTTGTGGGAGGTAAAGTGGAATGAATATTTAGTTGGGCCTACCTGAATGTTGCGCTTAGCTTGTTGCTTTGAGAAGAAAAACCTTGGTAACTGTCTCCATATACTGAGCCATGCTTTGCTAAGCTGGAGGTTTATGGTTCAAGGTGCGTTTATTGTCATTTGCACATTGACACATGATAGAGATGTGTGGGTCTAGTCGAGCAGCAAACAATAAACTTGGATAAAATAATAATATTATTAAAGTTTTTCTCATTGGCTTTAACCCATTTAATGAACACTGGGTCAATGAACACTGGGTCAATTAGAAAGAAACACTAAAGGAACTCAAGTGAAAAGATCAGAAGTTAGTGATAACTTCTTTTCTTACAGTTTTTTTAATAGCTGTAACCATTCATTCATGAATGAATGAATAGCTGTAACCAATTTAATAAAACTTTGAAACTTCCAATTTAAAGCCCAATGAAGGGGCTGGTTCATGTTTTTCAGTATGGCGTCCATCCTGTTGTATGTCTTTTTGCCCTGCTTCAATCAGAATCTCCAAACTAATACCTAGTTCCACCGAGCTGTTCATTTTTATTTTCAAACATTTATGACAAGGTTGCAAAAAGATACAAACTCTTTCAGTGGATTAATTCAGAAGAGATTCTTTGTCTAATACTGAATGTGAAAATTCAGTAATTTTGTTATAAGCATTTGTCCAAATAACAAATTTAATTTTATTTCATAAATACTTTATTGTCATTTGACTTTACTTTCAGATGATGCCAAACCCTATAAAGCAATTAAGATCTTTTAATGTAAACAAATTATCATACAGTAATGGCAAATTTTTATGCTGCAGTCTGTTGGAGGAGGACCTTAGGCACCTTAGGTTAGGTTAGTTTGGAGACTATGGTTGAAGTGGAACATAGCCTGGCAAGCCAGACTGCTTTCTTGTTGTATTGCATACACAGAGAAATTGGCCTGGGATTGCGGGGTTTTAACAGGATTTCAAGGCGGGACCATGGGCGGAACTAACGTTTGCTGAGTAAACCAATCAGAAAAAAACATTCCAGTAGTCAACAAACCACATGCTGGCTTTCGACTGACCCAGATGTCTTTAATTGGTCACCATGATAAAGGCTGTCTGATTTCCCACATTAGTAAGGAAGGAGGTTAAGCAATAAGCTTCAATGATTCCTTTTATACCTCCTTTAGCATAGGGACCTCTGGACATTCCTTACCGAAAAGTAGGAGCTTATAGGCATCCCACAATTTGCGCAATCACCCAAACTTTTCTGAAAATGTCCGACTGATGTCCAGCTGATCTCATTGTGATGAGTTTGGGATGAGTTTGAAGTGACTCTGCATCAACCATTACACACTTCTATAAATATCTGCATAAGCCACATTTTATAAAATATGCTCTAGAGTAGGGCTATTTATTCAGGGCTATTAATGAGAGGGCTTCAAGCCTGTGAGCCGGATAGTCCACACTATGACTACTTCTACTGCTATCATGTTGCTTGTACACGAAACACAGAATGACATCAGATTGTCACTTTTATTTGGAGCTACAGCCAGCATCTGGTTCTGTAATACAACAACAGCTACTCTTAGCCTAAAGTGCAAATTGTAAAAGTAACATCACCACTATCATGTTCAATGAATATCATGTTGCATCAAGTGCATGCAATAAATGTAAAATCCTCTGTTTGAATCCAAAAACAACATCAGGTGCTGTTTGGTTTAAGTGCAACAAAAATAAAAAAACTTAATAACAATGTGTTAATGGGTGTCAAGAATTTAATGATGATTTTTAGTGTTCAGAGCTGTTTATTCAAAACAGACAAACATTACTGGTGTGGAGTCGCTCAAATTATTTCTCTAAATTGTCCTGTTTTATCAGCGAAGAAGGTGCGCTTGTTGTAGTCCATTTTTGTGTAGTTTTGATTAAGCTCCTGTGCATCAACATAACTTCCCCCCATGTTTCCGCTGAGAGGTTAGTGGATTCGGATTGTGGAAACACTACTAAAGCTCCTCTCCCAAATAAGTAAGGACCCTCCTAACGTGTTACTGTTAACCGCATGACGTAGCTCACAAAGGCTAAGGAATAGTGGTTAGGAACATGAATCACAAGCTATCATATAACCAGTTTCAGATTCAGCCGCTGGGTCCAAATACACTCCATAGTCCCTTAACCCTCAATCACTATATAGTGTTGCACTAAATAGAGGACTATATAATGCACATAATTAGTGAACGGTTTTGGACACTACACGGCTGTATTTCTGTCACCGTTAGTCACGTGACTCTGGCAACTCTTTCATGCCTCAAGAGGAAATCTCTCATATATTCGTCTGTATAAATTTAAGGTAAGCTAATGCTAGTGATTTTACATGGTAACAGTTTATTAATAACAATTTACGACGGATTACGTTTTCACAGAAAGTCTAACTTGTGCCTCTAACTCATTTCATTCAAACTTGTGGTGTGCAGTTAAAAGACATGTCACAATTGCGCTGCTCTACTCTGACAATTCGCAAAGCATTATGGTTTATTTTGACTTTCTAGCAACCATTGCTGCTCACTACTTCTAATAATGTATTGTGGGAAACTTTAAGTGAACTACATTTCAGTCACTAGAGCAGGGGTGCTCACACTTTTTCAGCAGGCAAGCTACTAATAAAATGACCAAGTCAAAATGATCTATCCACTACAAAAATGCAAAACATATATTTATTTGCAAATATATTTAGGGTTCTTTATACGTACAATGTATGATGATGTACCTTGCATAAGCGTATGAGACAATATTGTACAACACTACATAATTAACTATGTACATTTATTTTCATTACCTGAGTTTACTCTGATGACTTGCATAGTACGGACAGTAGCTGCTGACAGATGAGGCAAATGCACTTCGAAAACGTCATTGTGGGAAAAAAAGTCCTCCTCCCATTCTGTATGAAAGCGATACATTTTTGTCTTATATGACAAAAAAAAAAAAACCTTCCTCCCTGACTAAGATTGGCCCGTGAAAAAAAGATTTGGAAAGGCCGTAGGCGCAAAATGACTGCCACATCTTTGTCAGTCTGCCCCTGGGCAGCTCTGGCTACAGAAGTAGTTTACCACCACCAGTGAATGAGTAATGGACGGCCTGTAAGCACTTGAGTCCCTTAAGACTACAATCAATTACTCTGTGTCAGATGTCAGAAGTCTAAATCAATTATTTTGCTTTATATGAACAACTGTAACAACTGTATTTTCCCCTTTAGGATTACTAAAGATGAACTGAATAACAAGATAACACCAAAGCATCATAATCCTTTTGCAAACAGAAGAAAACAAAGTGCTACACTACTGTAAAGATGAGTTGAAAGAAAAGTGTAGGTTTAGTTTAGTTTAGTTTAGTTTATTAAGATCCCCATTAGCTGCTGCAAAAGATATAACTATTCTTCCTGGGGTCTATAGACTTCAACAAATTTTTCCTTTCTTTATATATATATAAAACATAAAACAATACATTATACAGACAAAAAGAAAAAGAAAAAAGGTCACAGCACAGACAATTTCTGAAAATATATTTTTCGGTATTTTCAATATTTCAATGCAAAAACTGTCAGTTAGTAGAAATAAAATATTGTCTTCCTATACGTATCAATTTTTACTAAGTATGATCCCTGTATGGCCTTAATGTTGGTAAAATACAATAAATTATGGTTTTAAAACAAAAAATACAGTTAGAATTGAATTGAAAAAATTATGAAAATACACATTTTAAGGAAATATATTTGCTTTTCATTACTGTCAGAGTTCAGGTAGTGACATTTTTCATGGTGTTCCCATACTTATGAATATATTCACAATGCAAAGAAGTACAATTTATTGAGAGTGGTATGTTATGTTTTTTTTTTTTTTTGTATTGATGTTGTGAAATGCCTTTGATTGCATTTGCAGCTTGTTTGAAGTGTTTTGTTTTTGAAAGGCCATATTTTTTAAGATGACTATGCTTAATGTCTGTGTGCTGTGCTTTGTTTTGTGCAGAACTGCTGGAGCAACCCCGGCGACTTGAGCCTCTCAAAACCTGCGCACGGCCGATACGGGTTGGACTTTCCAAGAGAGCTACAACCAGAAATCTCCATCACCCACATCCTTATAAATGAGCACCCACACAAGTCTCTGTGCGCATAAATGTTCTTTTTGAAGTGTTCCGAAGCTAAAATGTTATTGTTTAAGATGGTTTGACATTTTACTTAAGTGTTTCTGTGCCTAAAAGATTTTTCCTTACATACTCGCATGCGTCTCTTGGAAGGTTTGCGCATAATTTGTGCTCAGCAAGAAGTATAGATGGGGCATTTGGGAATACATGCCCAGTCTAAAGACACCTTGAAAATAAGGTGGTATTTATTTATTTATTTAACTAATTATTTATTTGAACATGCATTTTAAATTTCACAGTGTTCCTCTGTAGCTGTATGGACTCTTGTTCTTGTATTGCGTGGGTGGGTGGGTGCAGTTCATTGTGTTCGAATTTTTGCCGTTAATGGTTCATATGTGTACAGAGTATCCTTGAGCACTTTTGTGGGAGGGTTAGCTGGAGTGTTATCCCATGTATGTGCACAGGTCACTAGAGAATTAAATAATTTATTAATTCATACCGTGTTGTGTAACATCCTTCCACTACTGCAGCACAGCATGGCAACAAGGATGAAATTATTCCAAATGCAACAAAGGGCTAATCAGCTGATGCTAAATTCAGCAGCTTTTAAGCCATTTATAGACACACATCCAAGGTATGTTCACATTTGATCTTACTTTGATTTTTAAAGGCTATTTATAGCCAGTTTTTTGTATTATTCACAAATATGTCTGAATGAATATAATTTGACCAATTACACATGCTGATGCTACTGGGTGATTTTTCATTCTTTTAGTCTAAATGAAGCAACTGGGATCGAGGCACTTTTTGGAGTATTTTGTTTGAATGATTAAGGTGCCTCAGCTGGGAGGCAAATCAAAATCAAAATGAAACAATGCAACAGTATGGCTTTGCAAAAATAATTGGATTCAGATGCTGCACGTTCAGGCCGCCTTTTTAATCCGGCACAGTTTGTGAAGGGCTGAGGGAATGAATTAGATTTGTTTTTTTGTAGCTTAATAATGTCAGCACGAGTTGTGTTAGCCTGTCAGTTTGCTTTTGTTTATTTAATTAATTCCTGGATATTAAAGACTCATTGTTTGCCTTTTTGATTTTGGATAGAAAATAGATTATTAAACTTGTTGACTAGCAGTACATTATCTAAACCTATTTTGGAGTATTTATTAATATTCAACTTTTAATTAAAATAGCAATGTGTTAAATCCGACTTGTTAATCAAGTTAGGAGCTAAAAAATATTATTTTACTGACAAGTCATTCTGTGAAAGGTCAAGACACTAAAAATCTGTTTACACGGCAGTGATTTTCTGTGTAACAATAACATTGTTATTCCTATTTGTGTGGTTCACCCAGTAAGTTTGCTGATTTAAGGTTATTTTGGAGATATTAAAGATTTACAATACATTACAGTTAGGGGGCTTTGACATGAGAATGTTGACCATGGGTTGCAGTTGTCTTTTTTACTGCAATGCCTTGAGTGGCCACTAATCAAATTTGCTTTAGGGAAAGGGTTGGTATCCAGTTCTAATAACACATTCATGCATTTAGACCGAAGCGCCAGCTGCAACGAATCAAAAACACCTCCCCGGTCAGATTCAAAAGTTTGCGTGAAATGAGAACATCGTCCTTGTGTTAATGAAAATCCGCTACAGAATCATTTGGCAAAACACATTGTTGTGTAAACAGCCTCTTAGTAAACTATTTGACCCTTAACAGTATTTAAGCTAAAGCTTTTTTTTATTTGTGTCCAACTATCAAATATTAGCTTTTAGCTTTGAACTTAAATGTAAAGGTATTGTTAAATCTGCCATGTTAGAAGCTATTAAATAATTAAGTAACTAACTAGTCATTGAGTCATTCGTAGCAAAACTTCTGAATCAAAAGCACATGAACAAATTGTGGCAATAAGTACTTGCTTTTTCACATCAATGTCAGGTCCCTGGCTTTACATACCTTGGGATACATTTTTAAAATGCTTTCAAAAGTGAAGATTATTAAAAAAACTTTGGATACAGTAAAGACGTGTAGACAGACAAAACTGAGATTTTAATAACTGCACTGACGTTAAAGCTGTTATTGTTGTATTGAGTGTGTGTGTATCAGCGCTAACAGTGTCAACCACTGCAGCTGTGAACAGGGGTGTATAGGTTTGTTTGGCCCTATTCAAACCAACTACATATCACAGCAAAACAAATTAATACATCACTTAAGTCTACTGCACGACTCACCACATATT